>RJWM01021277.1:0-35601 GCA_004363535.1 Dasyprocta punctata | reverse complement strand
ATGTGTCTTTTGCAAATACTTTCTACCAGTCTGCCACCTGAGTTTTTCATTTTTTCTTGTCATCTTTAACACAGCAGAAGTTTTTAATTTCAATGAAGTCCAGTGATCAATTATTTCCTTTCTGGATCACACCAAGCCCAAGGCCACCTAGCTGTTCTTCTAGATTAGCTTCCAGAAGTTTTATATTTTTAATTAGATCGATGGTCTATGATCAATGACTTATTTTGAGTTAATTTTTGTGAAAAGTGTAACATCAGGGTCTAGATTAACTTTTTGCACATGGTTGTCCACTTGTTCCAGGGCCACTTGTTAAAAAGCCCATCTTTTCTACATTGCATAACTTCAATCTTTTGTCAAAGATTATTTGGCTGTTTTTATGTAGATCTATTTCTGGTGCATCATCTTGTTCTATTTTTATATTTGTTCTTTCTCCAATACCACATGGTCTTGACTATTGTGACTTCATAGGAAGCCTTGAGATTGGACAGCATTGGTCCTCTGACTCTCTCCTTCAGTACTATGTTAGACATCCTGAGTCTTTGGCCTTTCCACTTCACATTAGTATCGGTTTATTAATATTTATAAAATAATTTACTGTGATTCAGATTATTTGTGCTCAGACATGGTGGCAAATGCCTATAATCTCATTACTCTGGGAGGCAGGAAGACGACAGATTGGAGCCCAACCTGGGTAACCTAGTGACCTGGAAAGACCCTGTCTCTGAACCAAAAAAATAATAATTACTTAATTTAAAAACTAAGAATGTAGTTCAATGTGAAAGTCCTGAGTTCAATCCCCAGTGCTACAGAAAATATATAAATAAATCATTTATTTATAAAATATAAGTTATATAATATATAATTGATATAAATATAGTTTATATTTAAATAAATATGTATTTTATAAATACAATAAACATATAAAATATATATATATTATATATATATCCTTTTTTTGGTGAAGGGTTATGGATGGAAAACTCTATTGTATGAAAACCCCACTGTCTTACCTGGGAAATGACAAGGATTCTACCCGCCATGACACCACCCTCTGGCCCCATCAAGTGACAACCACGCGGAGAGAATAGCATAGCTCTATTACGCAGAACTCAGACAATTCTGAGCGTCCTTCTGAAGTCAGACTTCAGCTTTCCTGCAACAGCTAGACTTTGGGTCTTGCCTTTCTCTGCCTTGCTTCCTTCACCCATTAGATATTCTACCCCTTCAATAAGGAGATTTCACAATAATCTTCATCTTGAGCTCTTCTACATAACTGAACCTAAACCATAGTTTTACACACAATAATAATTGGAATAATAGCTAACAATTATTGAGCACCACTGTAGGCCAGGCACAGACAAAGAAGTCCTTTACAGTGTCATCTCATTTAACACTCAGAGTAACCCTGTAGGAGAAGAATGCTATCATTGTCAGTTGTATCAGTTTCCTGTGACTTCTGTAACAAATCACAAGTCAGGCAGTTTAAAACAACAGAAACGTATTCTCTCTCAGTTCCCGATGCCAGAAGTCCTAAATCAAGGTCCTGTCAAGCGCACACTGCCACTGGAGGTGCTGGCTGGGGGAACCCCGCCTTCCCTCTTTCAGTTTCCAGTGACTGGAGCCTTCCTTGACTTGTGTCCTGTCATCCCACTCTCCGCCTGCAGGGTCACTTTGACTCGTCTCTTCTGCAGGCCTGTCTTTAAGGATAAATGTTGCTGCATGTAGCATACAGTGACTAGTAAGCATCTCCCCTCCAGATCCCTAATTTAACCCACACCCCTGCAAAGGCTATATTCATTTCTTTGCCACGTAGACTGATACTTGCATGTTCCAGAAATGAGGAGGTGGACATATCTTTTTGTTCACTACCATACATAAAAGCAAAAATTATGATTAAAAATCACAAAAGGATATAGAAGAAATGCATCAGAAGAAAGAAATTCAAGTGGACAAGGCATCTCCAAATAGAATAAAGTTATAAACAAAATTTATCTCAATGTGGCCTACTAAAAATTAAAGACTTAAAATGCTGACAAGAAAGAAATTGAAAAGAAACATACTAGGAAATTACCATTTCAGAGAAAATTGAAGTCACTGTAATGAAGATAGACAAAATTGACCTTAAGGCAAAGATATTAGTAAGAATAAGTTGTGAGTGTTAGTTATGGTAGGTTAGATTTGGCTGTTGTAACAAACTCAAAGATCTGAGAACTTACTCAATCAATGGTCTATTTCTCACTTGTGCCCCATATTGATCATAGGCCGAGAACAGCCATGCTCTGTTATGCAGATCACTGGACCAGGCTGACCAGTTAGTCTCTATACAACATACTGCTGGCCACAGAGAAGAAGGGATGAAAGAAACCCTAGGAATCACCTGCCATCTCCCGAATCAGTTTGAAAGGGATGCTTCTCACAATGCCTCACATTTCACACAACTGAAACATGTCTAAGGGAAAGGAATATAACATTCCACTCGCTGGGAGAAATGAATATTTTCACAATGATATAATCTACCATAATAGGCCATTATATTATTAATAATCAATAAACAATTTACCAGGAAGTTATAATAATTGTTATTTTAAGCATAAATCATAATTTAGTCTCAAAATATTTTTTAGCTGACAAAGCTGCACTTAGAAGATGACAATTGTATAATCGTACTTTGAGATTTTTGGGTGTTTCTACTCAAAATGGTAAATAAAGTAGATGGAATTAATAAAGATATTAAATATATACATACAGTGGAATATTATTCACCCCTTAAAAAGAAGGAAATACTACCATTTGTGTCAATATGGAAGATGCTGGAGGGAATTATATTAGTGACCTAAGCCAATTACAGAAGGAAAATATTGTTGAATCTCACTTACATGTGGAATGTAAAACAGCTGAACTCAAAGCAGAGATTAGAATGGTAGTCATCAGGAACTGAGAGAGAGAAATGAGTTGTTATTCCATAAAATTTCAGTGTTGCACGTTGAGTAACAATTATGGGAGCTATGTAAGTTCTAGATACATGCTATGTAATTGTGATGGTTGATTGTGTCAGCCTGATGAAAAGAAGCCCAACTAAATCGGGTTAGCAATTCAACACCTTAGGGTGTGGAAGACCCACCCAAGGATAGCTCGTTTCCTGGATAGTAGGAAGGACAGATCTGCTTCTTTTTTTTCAGAGGCGCTCCCATCTTTGCCTTCACCTTGGACGCCATCTCCTGGCTTCCGGCGTAGACCCTTCAGCCTTCCATTGCAGACCCTTTGGCCTCCTGCTGTGGACTCACACGGGACACTGCGTGGAGCTTCAGGCCTTTAACTGGATCCTTCAGATCCCCAGGGTGCACACAGATGCTCTGCAGGCTTCCTCATCTGACTCCGTGGGCGGCCACTGTGGGCCAATCTTGTAAATTCTTCCATATTTGTCTATCTTATGTGGTATCTATCTCTCTAATAAACAATGGATGATACAATAATATAGCATTTACAATTATCAACATGTTATTATGCACTTAAAATTTTTTAAGAAGACAGATTTCATACTAGGTTCTCTTACTCCAAACACACACGCATACGTACACAAGGAAATTCCTGACAGATATATTATTACCTTGATTGTAGTGATGGTTTCACAGTGTATGTCTGTATCCAAACTTATCAGATTGTACACATTAAACAGTACAGTAGGTTTTTGTATACTAATACCTAAATAAAACTTTTAAAGACAAAAATATTAAAGACTCATTCAATAAAGTAAGCAAGTTTGATCAAAACAGACATGCATATAGAATTCCGCACTGAAAAACAAAGAACATACACAGATCACTTACTAAACTTGATCTAGATAGAAATTATCTCAGAAAATTTTAAAGTATCAATATTTTATAGGACACATGCTTTAACAAATAATAATTAAATGAAAAGTAACAATAAAGAGACAGACCAAGATAATTCAAGAAATACAAATGTGCATCCTTAAATTATCCTTTGTATATAATAAATCACTAGTAACAAAATATTTAGAATTAAATAAAAAATAATGTATTAAAACTTATAAGATACAGTGAAAGTTGGACTTGGAAGTAAATGTATAAATTTAAAATGCATTTATTAGAAAATACAGATTAAAAATACTTAAATATCAAGAAGATAGAAAAATAATTAGGTAATACCTAAAGAAACTTTTTTTAAAAGAACATAATAAAAAGTAACAACAAAATCAATTTGGAGAAAACAAAGAATTAAAACCAACCAGGTATTCAGCAAGTTTGTCACAGATAAAATAGATTTCTAAAAATCCACTATACAACAAGCAAAGATAGTTTTAAAATATTTTTTTAAATTTCCAAGATGATCAAAAAAGTATAAAATGTTAAGGGTATAGGGAAATAATAGTAACAAAATTTCACTATTTGCTTATACTTATGTGTATAGTTTATAGTTTCCTTAGAAAAATATCCATTGATAACATGGACAAATCTAAAATATACAATGTTGAGTGAAAAAATATTATGGACTTTTTCACAGAACAAAACCAATTATATCAAGTTTAACACCAAGGAGCACAACTCTTTATAATGTCAAATGGCATGAAATATGGTAAAAATATACTTTATAAGCAACAAATTTTGACAGTGGATAGAGAGGGAGACAAAGAAGAAAACACAGGTGGAAATGTAAAACTGCCTCAAGTAAATACAGCAAAGGGAAGTGTTAGGACCGGCGCATTGATAAGTACACAGGGGATTCACTCTATTCTTTTCTCTCCATGTGTGAAACTATTTTAATCTTTTGAAATTAAAAAGTACATGAATAGATATAAACAAATTGTGGGCCCTTAATTCTCAGCTCATTTCTACATGGAAAAGTTCCTTCTCTATGGACTACAGTTAATTTATAAGGAGAAAGAAAATGAGGTCCCTCCAACTTCACTGAAGTAGAATACAGTTGAATACATAAAACTTAGAAAGCAGTCTTTACCTCCATCCAACTGATTTCTCAATTCTGTTTTTAACATGTCCATCCCTTCTTTCTGTCTCTTCACCAGGGGTCCCCTACTTATCATCCTCTCAGGGCCCCTCGAAACACTGCAGCCCTAAATCTACTTGACTTCAGTTTCAGCGCCTACACTGGCCATGACTGTGTAGCTCTTAATACAAATTCCCGAGACTGCCTTCTTTCTGTCTCTTCACCAGGGGTCCCCTACTTATCATCCTCTCAGGGCCCCTCGAAACACTGCAGCCCTAAATCTACTTGACTTCAGTTTCAGCGCCTACACTGGCCATGACTGTGTAGCTCTTAATACAAATTCCCGAGACTGCCTGGTTGAACACAGCGAACCCAGGGTTACCTGGCCTTGGGTCAAATGTCTCCTTCTACTCTGATCAGTTTTGGTTAACAGAAAAGGAATAATACAGTCAGTAGGACTCTTTGAGTTTTGTGGGCTGCACAGGAGAGCTTTGGTTAAAACACACAAATGCCCCACCCAGCCCATCGACTTCCTTAAAGTGAGGAGTGCATTACACAGATCTAGACCTTCTCATCTGCCTGCTCAGAGGTAAAGGGCAGGGCGTGTGAGGCAGAAGCACCATAGCACTGTCCGTCCACACTGCTTCTGAGATACCGTCTCAGGAGCTGAATAAAGATAATTCCTCACATTGGTTCTTAGCATGGACCATAAACTCAGTGCATGCCAGCCAAACCAAAGAGCACAGAACAAAGAAAAGGCCTTCTGGGGAAACTTCTCACATGCTAAGAGTAAGAAGTCAATGCAACACCAGAGCTCAGTGAGTAGCCAGACCCCAAACTCAACTAATTAACTCCACCTCCAACGCACATAGGCGGGTCCTTTTCCACAACTCTTATCTGAGTAAGCAACACTGCCCCCCGCACCCCAGCCAGAAACCCAGGCATAAATAACGCTTCCCTTCCTCTCACCTAACCAACCACAGGATTTTCTGCTTCAACCTCCTAAGTTCCTCTCAATTTTTGCCTGCTTCTCTTTATTGGTCCCTGCCATCACACATCCATTTCAATTGTTTTTGTCTCTTGGTAGATACTCACAAGTCAGGCAAAAAAAATCCTTGAAGCCGGGTGTGGTGGCGCACACCTTTAATCCGAGCACTCAGGAGGCTGAGGTAGGTGGAGCATTGTGGGTTGAGGCCAGTTCGGGCTACAACGTGAGCAAGCCTGGTCTGAACTACATAGTGCGACCCTGCCTTAAAAAAAATAGGGCTGGGAGTTTGGCTTAGTGGCTTAAGGGCCTGCTTGGCAGGTGCAAGGTTATGAGTTTGAGCCCTGATGCCGAGGGGAAAAAAAGGAACCCTTGAAACTATAGCCCTGACTCATGTATCCATTTATTTATCAGCCATTACATTTCCACAGTGTGTCAGCCACTGTGATAAGCACCAAACCCAGACTGGTTAGATAACTCAAAATCATCTTGGCAGAGGAGAAAGAAAAGCATTAAAAATTAAACATGAAGAGTATCTTAACTGTAAGCTGGAAGCATGCACTAAGGAAAAGACCTGTGATCTGTATGGCTTATTCAGGGAAACATAATTTTACCTGAAGCAGCCAGGAAAGGTCTCTCTGAGGAGTGACACCTGCAGACTTATTTTCTCCTTTGTAAAACCTTTCATCATTTTCCCTTCTCATGGGTGAGATAATTCATGGCAAAGCCAGATACAGTTCAGTGGCTCCTTCCTTCCTTCCTTCCTTCCTTCCTTCCTTCCTTCCTTCCTTCCTTCCTGTCCAGCTTTGCCTTTGCTTTCTTTCCCTTGCTTTCCACCAGACACCTCTGATCCCTGAAAAACATCAGGAAGACCCATTTCCCTTGGTAAATCACTTATCAGATATCAGTTAAAGATCACATATTCTGAGAGCCATACCTGAGCGTCTGTAGAGCAGTCTGCCCAAGGCTGGGTGCCATATACATTTTCCTTCCTTATACCAAGCTCCCTTGCCACTATCTCTTCAAAAGCTGTTAGAACCCTGTCTTGTCCGTTTTGCATTGCTATAACAGAAAAACTGAAACTGAGAAATTCACAAAGACAAGAAATTTACTTCTTGTACATTTATTGATTATACCCCTGGAGGCTGGGAAATTCAATGTTAAGGACTTGGTCTTGACCTTCACATCTGGTAAAGACCTTGCTACTTTTTCCCATGGCCACAGATAGAAGAGACAGTGAGAGAGAGCAACCAATCTAAGCCATAGAATGGGCACTAGTCTATTTATGAGGACAAACCCTTGACCTGAGCATCTCTCATCTGGTCACCTCCCAACACTGTTGCATTAGAGACACATTCAGAACATGCTAAGCTCCACCTACATAGGGAAATTTGTATTGTTTCTCAGTATTTCATCAGAGCCTGTCTTATTAAACATACTTAAAATATAACTGTTAAATAACCTAGGAAATGACTGGATGACCACTGTGTCAGCTTTGTAGAAAATCAGGACCTCTGAATACAAAGACCCCAAAGTCACCAGTTCTTCCTCCCACCAAATGATACACAGCAAACAGTAGTCTTCCCCAAACAGCATACCTGTATCTCCATCTTAACAGTGAGCTTCTCAAGGGAAAGGACAGGGACCTATCCAGCTTGGAATTGTCTTTCTCTGCAGAACCACAAACTCCACCCACAATCTAGAAACCATGAAGTACAGAGCCAGCAAGTGACCTGCCCACAGGGACTGCAACCGATCCAACTGCAAATGTATCAATCCTGGCGCCTTCTGTCTCATTTCCTCAGCTGCAGTTTCACTGAAGTTTATTCAAAACTCATGGCCACTTGTCCTGCAAACCATTCCACAATGCCCAAGATTCCCACTTCACAACACTCGGTTTCCTTCCAAGAATCCTCTCTCCAGGCAGCACACTACCTCTACTGGCCTGGCCGAATGCCTGGTGAAGCCCTGGGCTCCTCCTCGGGACTGTGATCTCTATTATAGGGAATTAACAAGGAGCCAAAAACCACCACTCACACAGGGGGAGAGAGAGAGAGAAAGAAAGAGAGAGAAAGAGAGAGAGCGAGTGCAGTGAGCTCCAGAAATGGAGTTGCTTCATTTCTCCAACTTCAGGGCAGCCTCCAGCTCCAAGTCCTCCACTCTTGGCAGCAGTCTGTGGCTCTGGGAGAAAGACAAGCAACTTTAGAGTGATATGGAAATCACTCCCTAAACATTTGCAAGCCTTGCAGGACTTGGAACTGGTCCCAAACCAAATTCAATCGGCCCTTTCTCCCACTGCACTTGCTGCTTCCAGCTGAGCCCAACGCACACAGTGAGGCCCAGTGAATGGGGTGCACCTGATGAGTCCCCAGAGACCCTGGCCCCCAGAAAGTCACCCCAGAAAGGAGGAGCGGGGGAGAGAAGGAAACAGAGCCAGGCCTGGGACAGCTGCCATCCTGAGCCTGCTTTTAACAGAGGCCGCTGCTTCCACAGAAAAGGACCTTCAGCTAAAACACAAATTTACACAGCTGAGAAGCGGTGCTGCCGGCCTGTGGAGCCCAGTTCCTGAGACTTGAAAGCCTGAAAATGTTCAGCTCCTGGGTGTCTGAGTGGGGAGGCCCCAGGAGCAGCTTCTTGGGTAAGTAAATAATATTCCCAGTGGAGGCTGTGCTCCTGGCTCTTCTCCCCATCTCCTTTTCCCAGGAACCTAACTTGAAAACTTTCGCTGGGCCTGATCCTCAGATAAGACAATGAAATTTCAAAGTATCCGTGAAAAGAGGATGAAGAAATCCTCCACATGCAGGCCCGTGTGCTCTGAAAATAAAATAGCGCGTGTGCATAATTCTGTCTCCCCTAGAAATAGGAGAAATGGGGGGCTGATGAGAGGGTCCCAGTCAAAAGAACAAGAGAGGGACCGATGAATATAAGGGTGAATGGTGACATGAGTTCCACAGAGCAGCATCAGGGACGAAGTCAAGTCGCTTGCCCTGGTCCAGTGATTGCAAAACTTTTAGAGTCGAGGGCCCAAACTGCAACTCAAAACCCACTTATATATTGCAAGATACCACACAAACTACAGCTAAATCTTAATGCTGAGGTTCTGGTTGAGAGAAAACAACTCATACATTAACATCTTTTGTTTTAAAAGGAAAACAAATAAAACTCGTGTCATAGTTTTGCCACTACTGCCTAGTCCTTCCCAGTACCCATGGTTACACAATACACCCTCCACCTGTCACATGCTACAGCTCTCTGATTAACCCAGGATTTTCCCAGTGAAGCCCCCACCAAATCCTGTTACATTGAAATAAGTATTGATATATTTGGTGGGTCTGAAAACCCCTAAGTTATGTCCTTCTTCCTTGGGGCACAGCCTTGCCCAATAATCTGCCCTATAATTTGTCTCAAGGCAGAGTACAAAACCTGAGTGACAGAGACGCCTCCCACCCCTGGGCTCAGAAGCTGTCCTTCAAGCAGCAAAGAGAAGCTTTGCTTTGTTATATTCTGCTGTGTTTTAATTCTCATCACTCCTGTGTTTAGAGGGATAAAATGTGGGCCTTGGGGTCTAATGGTCATGAGTTTCACTCCAGGGTCCATGATTTTGTGACCTGAGACAAAACACTCAACTTTCTAGTGCCTTGGTCCCCTAGGGTGGAGATAGAGTTGGGCATGGGAATAACATCGACTTCTCTGGCTTGTTGCAAAGCCATTGATCGTTATTGTCAATGACGTCTGTGACTAGTGAGACCTGTTATGTTCATCACAAATCCCTCTGGCAGGCAAGAGATCTCGCAAACTGCCCTGTACAGCATTAGTACCTACAAAGTTACAAGGATGTGAGAGCCATATTTGCTGATCCCTGCTGGTAAATGATACAAAATCCTCATGAATTATACAGAATGCCTCATGTGTAAACAGAGATATCGTTTAAAATAACAAAGTCACTTCTGAATTGTGCTTCAGTGGCTATGAACCATGGATTCCTACTTAACTACAACTTCTGATTTCTTGACTACATCCTGTCTCCCAAAAGGGAGGCTGGAAACACATGTTTCCCTCCCCACGAAGACAGTTCTGAGGATGGCAATGGAGGCCTTGTGAGCCTGGTCGGCAACACCATCCCCCAGGGACCCTGCTTCTCCCGCTGTGCATCTCAGAGGCAGAGATGCAGCCCTCCTCAGAGGGCTGGGATCACACACATTTCCGGCCTGCAGTGGTTCCGATCCTCTGGGGCCTTTTGTGGCTCTGGCCTGAGGATGCGGCTGTGGGCCTGACTTTCCTGCAGGGGGAGAGGACACTGCTGCAAGACAGTGCAAAGATGAGAATTAACAAACAATAAGGTCATCAGCATTTTCAAGATATGAGTTTTCAACCAACAGCATTTTACCCAGATGTGGGTCGAATCCATTTTATCAGACATCCTGAATCCTTTGAAGCAGGGCAACTACTGCTGTCCTTCCAGGAGCAGAATCTGGCTGGGTCTTGGGAGGGCTGACCTGGGAGCACAAGATACTCGGCCCCCAAGTCTTCTCTGTGCTGAGAGTTTGAGCTACACTGTTTTTGGCACATAATTTTGAGAGCTCTGAAACATTGCAACCCTAAGAGGCAAATAGAAGGAGAAGGGATATTCTTGGGCACAAACTGAGCTAATCGTCTCTGCACTGAAAAATCAGACAAATCCAAGCCAAGGGAGAAGATGTGGCCAGGCCAGATAGGACAAGATGCAGCAAAAGCTAAGAATTCAAAGGGCACCAAATGGGAAAAGTCAGCAGGAAAACCTGACAAGAGTCCTCAGAAGAGTGCATTAGGAGCTGGGCACAGCATCATACACCTATAATCCCAGCTTTTCCAGGAGGATGAGGTAGAAGGATCACAAAGGTCAGCCTGAGTAACTTAACAAGAGACTTTGTTTCAAAATTTTAAAAAAGGAAAGATAAATTTAAAGGGCCAGGGATGTCACTCCATGCAAGGCCCTGCGTTCAATCCCCAGTACCATGGAAAAACAGAAGTGCCAATCAGACCAAAAAGTAGAACTTCTGGGGTGGAGAGGTGGTGGTATAGAGGAGAGACAGGAAAGGGCAGAGCACCAGGAGAGCTGTAGAAGGTAAAAGCAGGGACCACCTGACCTTTCCCAAATGACCTTTGTCCACCACATGAGTAAGTGAGACACAGCCCAAGCAAGGTCCAGTCCTGCACGGTATACGCTAATCTTCCAAAGAGCCAGATGCAGCCCGCAGAGAGACCAGCGAAGGAGTACCATGGCACACAGCCTGCAGCCGGAGCAGAGGACGAGCATGGCACCTCCCAGAGACCCAGATGACCCCCAAAGGGGCGCCTCACCCCATAGAAAAGCCGCCGGCAGGGGGCTGCCCTGTGCATCCTTGGCTGTCTTTACAATTTTTTTCCATTCCTCAATTTCCCTTTCAGGAGCATTGTATATTTAAAAAATGATTTATTTTCTGATTACTAAAGCAATATATATTCTCCACAGGAAACATTTGTAAATACTAGAAACACAAGAAAGATTTTTTAAATGTCCTAATTTTCCCCTATTCCCTGAGACAATCACTATGTATATGCTGATGTTTATTACCTAGTCCTTAAATATCAATAATTATTGTCACAAGTTCAAGGTTGTAATGTACAATCCATTTTTCAACCTTCCATTTCCACCTGAAATACTATGAACACGCCTGCATGTGGCTTCTGTCTGCATCAACAGCTGTTCACAATAAATAAAACCCACTAAAACTGGACATAGCCATGGGACCTTATTGCAGAAATCAGGAATCTCTCATAGAATGCAAGAAGAGACAGCCGGGGTGTGCTAACTGTCCCAGATGCGAGGCATCCTCCCTGCTGTCCTCTGTACATGGCGGTTGCTGCACCTGGGCCCCGCATCTGCACCCAGCAGCAGCTGCTGAGGACCTGTCTCACCCCAGATGCACAGCGCCGACCCACTGCACTCCCAGATTCCCAATGCCCACGGCAGGCAATCGTCTGACTGCATGTGTCACCTGCACACCCTTGATATAATGGGCCTAGCCGGCAGGAGAGGCAAAGGCAGGTACTGGTATGCCACCCATCAGAGAAATGGACTGACTTACAAATATTGTTTACTGTTTCTTTAAAGGAAAACATGGCAGAAAAACAGCCTGCATTAGTCAAGGCAAACTGACTGCTACGCATGAGAACCCTGAAGGCTTATTTCTTACTCACAGCCCAGTCTGCTCAAGGGCAATGGGGATGCTGGAAGTGGAGGCAGGAGGCCACGGTTCCTCCCCTCTGTAGTTCTCCCACCCTGCAGGGCTCGGGAGTCCTCTACTTGACCTTCTAAATTCAATAACTTAGTGACTCCTCATCCATTTGCTCCTAGGCAGTTCCATTCCCAAAACATACATGCCAGGTCTTCTGCTGAGCACAGTGCTGGACTGTGCTCAATTTCTCTGTTGCCCCTGCCTCTTCTATTCTCCACAGCTGTGTGACATGCTTCAGAATCAGAAGCTGGAACAAATAGCCACAGGCTGGATGTTATAGGATCCAGTCACTTTGTTTAAGTGAAACATTTTAATGGGTCTCTGTCTCCACAAACTCAAACCATCTCCTACTGCTTAAGGAGCAAGTCAGATCTTCCAGTCTCTCTGTGGGAAACTGCATTTTCCAAAACATATCCATGGTAATTGCAATCTTACTAACCTCCCTGTGCGCTCCCAGAACCTGTCACTTATCTATCATGAGATGGAGTCCAACTCCCCTCCTTGTGAATGTGGGCTGGACTTAGTGACCAAGTAGAATGAATGGCACAAGGCAAAAGTGACACATATGACTGTGGAGCCAGGTCATAAAGATGACACAACTGCTTTGCATCAGTCGCCATGATGTGAGGAAGCTCAGAGAGCTACATGGAGAGGAACTGAGGCTGAGCCAGAGTCAGCTAGTGATATATAAGCAAATGAGCTTTTGACAGCCCCAGTCCCCTGCCTTAGGTCTTTCATCTGAGGCCTAAGCTTCATGGAGCAGGGGTGAACTGTCTCCCTACATCCTATTCAAATTTCTGAAGCACAAAGTCTAAGCATGTAATAAGCAGTTTATGGCACCAGCTGTAGGATGTTTTGTTATACATCCATAATAGCTCCAACATTTTCTTGATGCCTACATTGCTATATTCTCCCTATTTCCCCCACCTTTTCTTGGCAAATCAGCTCTTTTTTTCCCAGCTCCCTTTTTCTTATAATACGCTGCCAAAGGCAGCCAGTAGAAGCTCACTACACCTAGATGTACACACACTACCAATATTCTACCTCCTAAACACCGACCCTATGCCTACAGTTCTCTTCTAGATGACCACTGTGATGTTCTACAAAGTTATGCCACCACAGCCTAGGGCTCTCCAGCCTTCCTGCCTCCAGCTTGACTTCCTTCACTGCCTACTGCCTGATGGTGAATCAGTGTCCCATGTTCTGTACACCCTGCTAAGGCAGCACCCACCTCTGGTACCATTTTCTATATTACTTAAAGCAGACTGACCTGTGACACAAGGAGCCGACCATTCAACAGCCAACACTAGAGTCTCATGATCACTCGCAGTGTGGCCACCACTTCTTGGAAGATCTCTGCTTCGCCCTGGCACCTCCTGGCTGTCTATCACAGGCTCAGCAGCCTCCCAGGATCCAGAGCATCTCACCACTGCAGGGGGAATCCTACAGCCCACTGGGACCTGGGCTGGATGAAACTGCCTGACCTTAACCCACATCCCATTGGCACAACTCAGCCATTGCTAGAGTTAGTCCCATTTATATATGCTTTGCTTTCTTTAGTTTCAGCTGCCTGGAGACAGTTGTGGTGTGAAGACATTACACAAGAAAGTTGAAAGATAAGCTATTCCTAAGTTTTAAATTGGGTGCTATATTAAACCTCTCGTGATCTTGCTACACCCTACCTGCCATGAATCATCCCTTTGTCCAGTATCCCCACTGGCAGCAGCTGCTCAGTCACCAGACAGACTGCCTGGATATCAGGAGCTAGTGTCCAATCGCCCTCCCATGGGAACCGAAGGCTAACTGAAAGCACCTGGGTCTCCCACCTCCCTTCCTCTCATCACAGAACCAGGTGTCATTCACCACTGAAGGCCTTAGGACATCTCCCCCATGGGTAAGGTGTATAAGGAAGGCACATGATGACCACTTTAACCCCAAAAAGAAACAGCTTGGATGAGCCAGTCTCCTCCACATGGCCCAGAGCAAGGAGAAAGCCTGGGCACAGCAGTGTCACACTCTGTAAATGGGGTTCCCTGACCAGTCCCCTTCCCAGGGTCCCTATTTGTTCTGTATCCAGGCCATCCTGTAGTTCATTCTTAGAAACCTGCTACTGATATCTAGGTACTGCCCACGTGGTGTGCAGACCAAGATGTCCATGTCCTCAGTCTTAGGCCTGGGAAGTTGTGGTCCCAACACAGCCAGAAGGGACTTGCTAGTATGAGAAGGGTTAAGGATTTGAGGGTGATCTGGACTGTCTAGGAGGGCCCATCTAATGACACAAGAACTCAAAAGCAGAGAAACCTCTTCAGGCTGTGGTCAGAAAGGGAGATGTGCTCAGAGAGATGCAAAGGGCTGGCCTGGAAACTGAAAAGCAGTCCAGGACTCAAGGAACCCTAGATCCTAGGAAAGGCCAGCAAACAAAGAACAGAAACCCCAAGAAGAAAACAGATCTGGTGACACCTCTCTTGGGCTTCTGACCCACAGACAATGCATGTGTTTTAAGCCAGTCAGTTTGAGATCATTTGTTATAGCAGCAATAGGAAGCTAAACCACTCTGAGCTCTACGTGCCAGGCAGAGAGTGCTGCCTGCATGCCCCTCTAGCCACACGCTGTGCAGACACGGGCCCACTCCTGAGCCTGGCCTCAGGGAGAGCAGAGAGACAGCAGGCTGGCCAGATCCAGACAGGGGGACCCACACAGCCTACACAGAGGGACAGACCCACTGGTGTGTCCTATGGGACCTTTGGAGATATAGCCCTGGCAGCACTGGAAAAGATATGGCAATGGAGCCACATTCTTCCTACCACCTTCCACAACATCCCATACGAAAGGATGGGGAAAGGACCCCAAACTAATAGAGGAATGGTACTGGAAAGCCTGGCACACACACATCCACAGGGCCTTGGAGGTGGAGGCTTTAACATGCGGTGCACAGAAGGTATAAGCCCAGAAAAGAGTGTAGGACTTTAGGCAACAGGTACGGTGAAAGCAAGGGTTTTGAATTTGTTTTCTCCAGATGCCTTCCATAACCAAGATGCTACTCCCCACACACACCTAAAAAGGGGTCCAGTCCAGACATGAAAATAAGTGTATTTGTGGGAGACACGGAGAAGCAGCCCTAGCAAGGAGAGGAGAGGTCAGAAAGAAGGCACAGGGCAGAACTGGACGGCACTGGCCGCAGCATGGGAAGCGAAGCCCATGGAGGTTTAGGACAGGCTGCAGAGTGTGGGTGGACAAGAGGTGGAGAGGGGTGGTGGCCCTGGGCCCTGAGTTTCAGAGCTCAGGTTCCTGGCCACACAGGAGCACCCACATTCCTTCTGGAACCATGGTTGGGGCAGCCCCGGATCTCTGCCTGCCTCCTGCCAGGCTGGTTCTCCTTTCCCCCATTCAAAGGTTCATCCTTCCCCTCCATACCACTGAACAGGGTGTCCTGTGGCCTGGGGAGGCTGTTAGGATGTTCCCCAAGTCCTGGAACAGCCTCTCCAAATCCTCCGGGGAATTCCTGACGCAGCCCAAGTGGGATTCCCTCTGATGAGCCATAAAATTGATTAGCATAATTAGATCAGACATAGTATGATATCATTACAGTCGCCTCTGCTGTCTTCTCCCTTCATTAATAAAACACACAATCAGAATATAATCATCTAGCCCCGGCTTTGCTGCCCTGAGTGAGCTCCGTGTAGAGAAGCAACAGGAGAGGACCTACTCCACATGCCCCTCTGGCCTGTACCAGGCAGCAGCAGACACTCCGTGACGGTGAAGAGCCAGGTCAGAGCAGAGTCCAGCCCAACAGGTGCGTATCAGAAGACCAGTGAGAGCAGCTGGCAGCAGCCAAAGCAACCCAGAGACAGGGACTCAGGGGCAGTAAGTGTGAAGGAGCACTGCAGCTAAACCATGGAGGCGTGGCCAGGTAAGCTAGCAATGCAAGATCCCTCTGCTTGACTGCAAGTTACTGACTGGATAGGACATTGTTCCTTAAGGCATCTTGTGGTTTCGTCTCTATCCCAACCTTTTGGTGATCCGAATTTTGAAATATTTTTTAATGTACCACCAAGAAAGAAATCCCTCAGTAAAGAAGCTGAGGCCAGGGACACCGTAAGACTCAAGGGCCAGGTGATCTAGCTGGGAGAGAAGCCAGGTGCTCTGTCTCCCACTCCAGGGTGCTCAAGCCCCGAGAAACTCGGGAGACAAGCACAACGTCCCAGGGCAGGCCACTGTGGAACCAGCCTGCATTCTCACAGGGATGGCGTCGTGTCGTGACCTCCAAGACAAGGGGACGTGGTCCGGATCCCGGGCAAGCGTGCTCTTCAAAGACCTGTGTGCTCAAGGTTAGTGCCCAGCATGGGGGTGGAGCCCTTAGTGGGCAGGGTTGAGCAGAAGGAGGTTAAACCCATGGGAACATCACCTTCAGAGGAACTGATGCTGAGCCTCCAGAGTAGACCAAGTCCACTGCCAGCAAGGTGTCATAAAGCAACTCTGGCTGTCTTCTCCTCCTCCCCACGCTTCTCTCTCCCTCCTCCTCCTCACCCTGCTCCCCTTCCTCTCCCTCTCTGGCTTTCTGTGTCACCTTGTGATCCCATCTGCACACCCTTCCCCCATGGTGATGTCATCCACCGTGGGCCCCTCACCAGAGCCTGGCAGACTCCAGCACTGTGCGCTTGTGCCTCCTGCACCGTAAGCTCATTCACCTTGTTCCTTTATAAAATACTCAGGCTCAGATATTTTGTTACGGGAACAGAAAATGGATGCATACAAGGATTCAAATTCAAAACGTTTGTTAACAGCAAAAAGACATAGAAAGGGTCAAAGAGGTTTTTTTGATGAAGTTAGCATTATTAACAACCCTGACAAGTAAAATAGCACTTATTGGGCACTTCTGACATGCTGAGCCCCTGCCCAGCATCTCTACACTTACATTCATTAATCCTCTAGCCCATCTCAGGAGGGATCACTGTCATCCCCTCTATTTTCCAGTGAGGAAACCAAAGAATAGAAAGATAAAGGAACTCTCCTCATGTCACCCAGTAAAACATCTGAATTCAAACCAAACCCGGCTGACTCTGAACCCATCTGCTTAACTTCAGTTTGATTCACCCCTGGGTGCTTGCCCTTTGCCCCACAGTGGAGGGAAACTCGGGACACCTTTAAACCCTGGAGGGACGCTCGCCATGTGCTGCAGGCTTGACGTCCCCAGGGCCGTCCTGGGTACTGAGACTAAATACTGTGGCACACAGAGCTGGCAGGAGCTCTGCTATCTCCGTGCAGCCTGGAAGCACTGAGAAACAAGAAGAGACTGAAAATTAGAAAATTACCCACTCTGTGACAAAATAGTAAGGTTAAATGCTATGGAGGAAAAGAACAGGTGAGGGGAGCAAGGAGATGCTGGCGCCGTCTAATTTTAAATAGGTGTTCGGGGAAAGCCCACCTAGAAACTGACACAGGAACAAAGGCTTGAAAAGGTCAGGCAGCGTGCACACGTGTAGACTGCAAGGCAAAAGCTCCTCCCCCGCAGGGAGGGTCCCAGCTCCACAGAATCCTAACCTTCTGCAGCTTAAAAGGAGATTCGGGTTGTGACGGTGGCAGCACAGAGTAGGTATTCAACATATGCTAATTTCCTTTCCTCCTAGCATGCACAGGTTTTCTGTCTAGGAAGAATCTTTGAAAAAGGTTCAGAAATTCGGGTCATTGAAGGGCTGGGAACAGAGAAGAAATCGAAAGGGACTTTGAGGAACAAAGACCCATTAATAATTCTCAGCTAAGCAGAGGCACCAGTCCTGCCACAGAGATCAAACTGAGGATGCTGCCTTCCCTCCTGCACTCAGAGGGTTTGTACCCCAAAGCCCACCCCCAGCATCTCGGAATATGGCCTTGTTTGGCAGTAAAGTCATTGCAGATGGAATTAGCTAAGATGGATCACACTGGAGTAGGAAGAAAACCCAGTCACCACCCCTGGTGTCCTCTCAAAGGAAATGTGGGCACAGAGACACACAGGGGAAATGCCACATGAGGATGGGAGACATGATGGGCAATAGAAGCCAAGGAATAGCCAGAGTTGCCACAAGTCACCAGGAGCCAGGAGAGGACAAGCCACAGACTCCCCCAGCAGGAACAAACCTGAAGACCCAGATCTGAGACTTTCAGCTTCCCAAGGCCCTGGGTTGGAGTCACAATTTGTAGCACTGTGCAGCAGCTGTAGCAAACTAACACATCTTCCAAGGCTGTCATTTCAGAGGTCTCATAGTACTGCTATAAAATTGAAAGAGAAGGAGAAGCACAGAGACAAAGAAAACAAGATTAAGTACACTTGAGAACCAAATCTTGGAAAGAATTTGGTTGCTGATGGTAGCATTTGGAGCTGACTAGTATTCCGGAAACTTCTCAAATGCTAAGGGGACTGAGCATCAAAGAGACAATCATCTGGCCTCCAAGAGCCTGCAGAAGTTCTCCCAGCAGGAGGCAGACATCCTCCTGAGCCCCTCCTCAGAAGTGACCACGGAGGGTGGAGGTCAAGGATGGATCTCTCAGAGGATAGGGCAGGAGCTCTGGAGAACAAGGAACATGGACTCTGCTCCTGGGCACACAGGCAGGGGCCAAGCAAGGGCCACCCTGAGCTAGGTAGGCATCCCCATGTTGCCGGCCCCACCAGATGTGGTCACTTGCACTGCTGCTGTTTGGGTGCCACAGACACTGCCCAAACAGGCATTCTTGGGGTCTGGGCCTCAGCCCTCCCCTGTATTTCAAGGGCAAAGAAGTGGCCCTTCCGAGGCATAGGCTGAGAGAGAAGATTGCACCCACAGTGGCCAGGGAATGCTGTATGTGTGTTTTGCAAGGAAAGAAAGTCCAGGGGACATGCAGTGACTAGGAGTACAGCAGGCACAATTTACCTGCTGTCCTCCACATCTGGCTTTCTCTCTTCCTCTTCCTTCTGGCCACACACTGAGACTATATAGAAGTCTCTCTTATCTGCAGTTTTGCTTTGTGTGGTCTCAGCTACTCATGGTCAACTCCGGTCTGCAATTAGTAAATGGAAAATTCCAGAAATAAATAATTCATAAGTTGTAAGTGACTTTCATTATAGGATAGTGTTATAATTATTGTATTTTAATATTAGCTCTTGTTTGATCTCTTACTGTGCCTGGTTTACAAATTAAACTTTATCATAGAAATGCATGGACAGGAAAAGACCAGAATGTGCAGAGTGAATGGTACTGCCCCTGGCTTCAGGGATCCGCAGACTGCTGGGGCCATCTCCCCCGTGATGCTTGTCAGTCCCTCCCGTGGTGAGATGTGGCCACCCACCCACGTGAGCCTGTGTTGATGAAACGTGGCAAGAGGACAGGGAGTCCTTTCCAGGACAATGCATCTAGGAGGCCTCTGAGTCCCTCAGCTCCATCCCTCCCACCACCCACAGGAGGGCAGCAGAGCCTCAGGAGCTCACAGAACCCTTCCATGAGAGATCCAGAGTTCCAGGTCACTGTGGCATGGACCACCATCTGCTACTCAGAAGTGCAGTGCTGGACTGTTACACAAGCCAGAAACAAATTTTGACCTCACCAAGCCACTGAAGTTTTAGAGCAGGTCTGGTCACCTTACCTCAAACATGCAGCAGGCATTCCTCTGTCAATAGATGGCACGGTGCCCTGAGATAAGGATTGGGATCGTTGTAGAATCAGCTCTGCCATGAGCCAGCACTTTGACCAAAGCAAGTCAGGCAACAGCTGGTTTCCACACCTGCCCACCTCAGGCACATGGTCTCCTGGCACCAAGTGCTCAACAAATGCGAGCACAGCAGGGCTGTCAGCTTAGCCATTAGGGGTTCTGGCTCCCAGGTGGGGGTTCGTTCTGAGAATAGAAGGCATGTGCTGCTACAAGAAGTCAAAAGAATCTATTTCCTGGGGTCCTTTGTCTTTGGCTCAGGGACTCAACGACTTCACCTCTCTTGGTCACACTCACCCCAGGCTTCCCCAAGTGATGGGACCTCAGAGATGAGATGCAAACTGGCTCCCTAGGAAGTGCTCTGAGATGCATTCAGCCTTTCCTCGCCCCGCTCTGGGGGACAAAGGGCTGTTGAGTGGTGGGACAGGGAAGGCACTCTCAAGAACAGAGGGCCCATGCAGGCAGACACCGTCCTGAAGTCATTTGTGCAGGACCCAGTTTACCCTACAACCATACACACTAGGCTGGCAGACTGAGTCAGAGAGATTCATAACATACCAGAGGTCACATTGCCAGGTGGCAGAGCCAGCACCACGGCACATACCTGTGACCCCAGAGCCTCTCTCGCCAGCCCAGTGGCACATTCACATGCCGTCCTCATGGTCAGCTGGAGGGGCCTGCTGTCGCTCTGCCCCTGTCTGCTCACTAGGCAGCCCAGGCCCCCACAGAGGAGAAGCTCCCTTCCCCAAACACCAGGCGCTGGCCCAAGAGCTGGTGCCCACTGTGGGCAAGGCCATCCCTAAGTGTGGAGAGGGTGACTGCTCCTCTCTCCCTCCACGGTACTGGGGTGGCTTGCAGAGGAATGCCCTGCCTTCTGAGGAATGCCCCGCGGCTCCTCGCAGAGGCCCTGTTCACTGTGACTTAAGCAAATGTGTATATTTCTATATCTGGCTATAAAGCCATTTTAAACTTCACCCAAGGAATCTGGGTAACTCACCCTCTCAGCTGTTTCCTTCCTTCCTTTTTTGTCTTATTTATGTTTTGTCACCAAAACCCCTAAATCCCTTCTGCTACTGGCCCACCAAAGTGCTCAGACAGGAGAAGCTGATCATAATGGTTAACTTCTTGGATGAAGAAAATTAAAAATCATTTCACCATCAAATAAAAATTACATTACTGTCTTCTATTTTACATTACCCAAGAGCAACTTCAAATCAAATCTTAAGTGAGAGTAGGAAGACCCCGTCCTCACAAGGAGTATCACAGCTTACGGAGCACAGCAAGTGCAGGGTGCCCCCTGGAGTCCCAGACCTGGGGACGTGCAAGGGCAGGGTCACTAACCCCACTTCACTGTTGAGGGAACTGAGTCTCAAAAGTAAGAATGTGTGAATTTCTAAAAGGGGATGCAAGGGGGCTGAGGAGGAAGTGGCACAGTGTCTCTTGAGGACCGACTGGCCCAGAGGAAGGGAAACTCCCCATGCACCTAGCTACCTGCCAGCTTGCAGGTTCAGCCCAACATCTGCAGGAAGATCAAAAACGTTCCAGCAGCACAGACCGCAGCACATTATTCAGCTCGATGGCAGTGCGTAATGTGAGGATGAATTTCAAGTTGGGGGACCGAAGACTGAACTCAGAAGTGGGCTTGTGCTGGAATATTAATGTCAGAGGTGGGAATGGAGGGGATGAGACAGAGAAAGTCAAAGAGGGAAAGAGCTGTCTACTTCTGTCAGTCGCAAACTCCAGAGCAATAGAGATATACTGGGAGTTCAATTTCTGTTTGCCTGAGCCAGGGAGAAAATCTAATTAAATATGGTGTCTGAGTTTGGAGAACCTGGGATGGGGCTGGAATATAAAGTGTGGCAGCTACCCATAGATCAGAGGGCAATATTAATAAACCCACAGAAAGGGACAGCAGGATCCGCCAGTGGTATTGATAAAATGCAAAGAAAAGACAAAGCAGGCAGGGAATATTGCATGATAATGCTGATAAAAGCCTACAGGGACACCTCCCCCTCCACCCTGGCCCCTGGCCTGCTGCAAGAGGAGGCCAGATTCCTGCCGCTGGTCCCCTGCCCTCTTCCTCCTTTTCCTCTTCACTCTTTCCCTGGTCTCTCTGCTGTTTCCCATGAGCATGCCCACAGCACCAATGAGCTTTTTCGAGAATGACCAAAGCCAAGACAGGGGATAAAGAATGAACAAGAGGGATATATGAGTCTCCATTTCAGCTGAGAACATTTGGCAAAGGAAGACGTAATAAAGGTTACAGAACTCCTTCCTCGTAATAAAGGTTACAGAACTCCTTCCTCCGCAAATTCGGAGAAGGGGCTGGCTGGCCACACATTCAGTTTGAATGCGAGAGTCTTCCTTGGAGGCTGAGGGTACTGTGAGTGGCTCCTGTGGAGACGGTCTTTGCTCTGCAGCCTGGCTTCCTTGACATGTGCAGCACTCCCCAGGCCCTCTGATGCTTCAAATTCAGCAAGCAAACCCTCATGACTTGCTGAGGAAGGCTGGGACCCTCAAAAGTGTTAGGGAGCAGGCCAGTGGATCTCTGGAGCCAGGACACTGGCTGCTGTTCCTCCCTGACTCCTTTGGCTTCCTAAGAACTGTGCCTATAGTGGGTGGGGCTGAGGGGCTATTCCTAGCAGGCAAAAGCACCAGGACTACCCTAGTCTGTCTTGGTGGCTATTGTCACAGTTGAAGGGAATCTTCGCTGAACTGAGGTTAATTGCCATCAGTTGGTATATTATGATTTTGCCTTATTTTCCTAAGTTTTTCTGTGTTATAGCTGGCATCTTTCTAGAGTATTCGCAGTGATTTTTATTGTGCATTAATCTTTGCAGTCTGTGATGCTGCATTATTTTCTCAAGGACTGTACATGTGACCATAACAACTGTCATTGCTCTAAATAAATCCACCTGTGCTTGAGTCCAATCCAGCTTCAACTCTAACCTTGACCTCCCCAGATCAGATCTCTGTCAACATCAACTCCATCTTCTTGGGAACAGAATTTAAAGTCAGATGGTTCTAAACAAAGATGCCTCTCCAGTACTTGCTAGCTGTGTGTATTCACCTCTCTGAATACCCTGAACTTCAGTTTCCCTTTTCATTAAATGGGAATAATAATCATTTCAGCCACTCTGTGTGGGATGTGAGGATTTGGGGGCATTATGAATGAGAAAAGGGTTCTTCAAGTTCAGAGACATTTGGCCACCAGTCTGGAGAGTGAAAGCCTGCGCAGCAGTCAGAAGTGGGCCTCACTACTGAACAGCGGCCTGTGTTTTGTTGTCCATCACAGCTGCGAGCAGCCCCTATCAAGCATTTCACTTTAACTTGACAATATCTTAGGAGGTTGACGGCACTGTCCTCATTTTATAGATGAGAAAACTGTATCACAGAGACTGACAAGAGACCTTGGATGGCTCAAAGATGATCACATCATTCCGTGCTGCTTAAACTTTTACCTTGGGAAACCAGCAGTCTAGACCTCACCAGAGCCCTGCATCCTGGCCTAGAATGCCCTCATCGGCCTCCCACTCTTGTGTTATACTAACCCTTTGTCCTTTCTGCTCATCTGCTGTGGCTACAACAGCTGTTCCCTGAAAAGGCCAAGTCCACTTCTACCTCGGGGCTTTAGCAACATGATTCTCCCTGCCTGAAACCCCTTCCCCCGTGGCTCGCTTCCTCAGATCATTTGCGTTCATCCCTAAATGTCACCTCCTCAGGAAAACTGTAGGTGACTATGTCATATAAAACAGCAACCCTCAGCTATTCCTTCTCCATTCTCTGTTTTATTTTCTGTCAAAGCATATAGTGCCACTGCCTTCTACCTACCTGGCATCAATCTATCATCTACCTATTCATCATCTATGTATCCATCATCTCTTTACAAATCTGCTTCCTGCCAGCCCTGCTCTCACTAGAACACAATAGCAGGGGCTGTCTTCTACCTACCGCCATGCTTCAGAGACCATGGAAGCACCTGAGAAACAAAAGGGCCTGGATCACAGCAGCAACAAACCCTCCTGGGGGTCCACTTCACCCCCACAGTGACTTCGGTCAACAAAAGGCTGTGTGCTTAAGGCCAGACGCACAGGCTGGGAATCAAACAGCAAAAGCTGAGACTTTGACAGCTCCACTGATAGTCTGCACACTTTTGGCCCAGGTTCTCTGACTCCCAGATCTCAGCTCCACCATCTGGGGGAATAAAGGTGTGGACGGCACCCACGCCGGGTTGCTTAGAGGGAAGGACGTGACTGAGCACAGTACAGAAGCTCAGAATGTCACCTGTCACTATTATTATAATGGCAATCATTGTCACTGCCATCACCACCACCATAGTTAGTAGCATTAACCCTGTGAATTGGGCCCAGTATGTATAATGTTCCTTTAAAAACAAAAACTATCCAGAGAAATTAATTGACCAGAATCCCAGACACATGTCTGACACAACTGGAACCACAGCCATTTACCTCTCTCCTAGTCAAAGTTCCTGCCTTCATTGCCCCCTCCCTCTTTGCTGTGAGTGCAAACAGAGCATCTGAACAGCACCGTGAGCAGACCCTCCCCGGGCACCACCCCGCTCTGCACAGAGCAAAAGCGAGGGCCGTCACGGCTGTGCAAACCCCGACGCTGCTCGCTGCCTGTCTGGCGGACGTTCCTGCTCACCTCCCCTGCAGCAGAATCTCACTTATGTGGGGACTGCAATGTGCTCAGCACCTAGGATGAAGCATCACTGGCCAAAGCCAATCACAGAAGCCTGGCTCCCCCTTGAGATGGATTAATACACTAGCTGCATTAACAGAAAAGGACACCTCTAAAGCCTAGTGCCACCCACTTCCTCCCAGAGAACAGGAGAGCTGCCCCAAGAGAAGCTCCTCTGGGACCTCCCCTGCCTCTCCACCAGGGATGCTGCTGTGTGCCCATGTGGGGCTTGCTTATAGCTGTCATCTTGCAACCACAGCTGCTCACAGGAGGAGACGGGGCAACAGACAGGCTGAAGACGCAGGAAGAGGGACAGAAAGAAGCTACCCTGACTTCACCATCACTGGGCAGCTGGCTTAATCCAGCAGCTGTGATGTGAGAGGACTATGTGCGTTGTTAGTCTTGTGTTCCTTGTCTTGCTACCAAAATGAGCCTGACCCCACCCACCTAGGACTCCACGTTCCCTCTGGCCTCAGCCTCTGTGGTTTGTCTGATTTTCTGTCTGTGTTTGAAAGGCCAATCTGCACTGCTGCAGCTGAGGTGGGAATTGAGACAGCTTCCTGGATGTGGGTGACTCCCAGCATCTGTACACAATACCCAGACCTCCATCACCCCCTTGAAAGAGGCTCCAGGTTCCTGTCCCCTCTGCTGTCACTCAGCATGTCCATACAGCCTGGCATCCACCTCAGGCCTGTCCCAGCAGCCTTTGTGCACTCCCTTATGACACTTGCTCTATGCCAAGCACTGGGCAGGCTGCAGGAGGGGCAGCTGTGATCCTCACCTTCACAGAACTCACCTAGGTTGCTCTTGGCAGCTTTTAATCTTTCCATCATGCTATCAGATAAGCAGGGCAGAAACCAGGAGGTCATTACAAATATGCATGTATTCACATATGTGTCAAGTAGTGAAGCTAGGACCTCCAGTTCAGTGTTCTTCCTGCCACATGAAAACCTAAATCAAATAAATACAATTCAAGACCACCATGATTTACAGAGGACCACTATGGTCAAGGAGGTTTCCCAGTGACTGAGGAAGCAGCATTCATGACCCAGCAGCACTTAGGAGCAATCTAGGGTTAGGAGACTAGGAGAGAGCCAGGGTCATAACCTAGGAATCCTGAGCTAAACAATGTGCACCAGACCCTTCAAGGAGAACCTGGTGGAAGAGACCTTCTTGGGAAGAATTCTTCTCCACTCTTACCAAATGTATCTATATGCATGGTAGAGTCACCTGTCCCTTCTCACTTTGTACTTGGATTGTGAAGGACAGGTAAGTGCATTCCTGACAAGGGAGCAAGCGTCCTGATAGGCACTGTGATATGATGGTGCAGAGATGGTAAAGGAGGGACAGAGGGAGGCAGGAAGCAGGAAGGACAGAGCAGGAGAGAAAGGGAGAGAAAATGAGGATAGACATGTAGAATTATGGTTTGATCTAAAATGTACCCCATGTGTCTAGAGATAGGGCTTTTGGAAAGTGACTGAGTCAGGATCCTACACTTACTGGTGGGTTTGATGAGATCATAATTTTATGGCACTCCTGGGAAGTGATGGAAACAGGAGGTGGAGCCTAGGTGAAGGGGAGGGGCCTGGTGGCATGACTGTGGGGACTGTCGTGACCCCGGCCCCACTCTGGCTCTTTGCCTTCCTCTCTGTTTCTTGGTTGCCTTGAGCTGAGCAACCTTCCTCCCCCACAGCCACCACTGTGGTGCTCCTGCCTCACCATGGTTCCAAAGCCACCAGGCTGCAGACAGTAACCTCTACAACCATGAACCAAAATACAGCTTTCCTTTTAGGTTGTTATTCTCAGGTACACAGTCATAGTGCTGGAAAGCTGAATAACACACACAGACAGAGATGCATAGATACATAGATGTTAGAGGAAGACAGACTCCCCAGGGGAGACTTTGCAAGTCCTTTTACCCATCCTTCTTCTCAGTCTTCCTGGTCCTCTGAAAGGACATTCATGTTCAATTATAACCATAAACAATAATCCCAAAGTGGTGACCTGAGACTGCTAATCACACTAAGCACAGTCGCTAGAGTTAGTTCTTTTCATGACCAGGAGCCTCATCATACCCGGGACAAAATTCCTTCCAGGAAAGGAAACAGAGCCTGCATACCAGAAGGTGAGGATCTGGTGGGGAGCTGTGGAAGATGTGAATACCAGAGATATAGGGACAGCACCTCAGGCTGGGAAGGAGCATGTAGCAGGCACTCTTCAGTGAGATGGTTTAGGCTACACTGAGTCACTCAGGCCTTAATGATTACCCATTCAAGATGGAAAAACACAGAACTTGCCCTAAAGAATCTTTGACAGGCCCAAAAATGGCAAATACAGACATTTGATAAAGAGCTTATGTTAAATCTATAGACAGTAAGATGCAGATTCTTGTTAGAGACCTAACAGCGAAAAGAAAGAGGACATGTCAAAAGGTTGTGGCAGTGAAACTGAGTCTCAAAGGGTGAGGGGACCGTTGAAGCCAGAGAGTTCCAGTCTGAAGAACAGGAAATTCACACCAACTCACAAGAGGAGGGAGTGCAGCACCAGGTGAGACACCAGACCCTGGAGCAGCAAGTCCTCCCCTCTCTGAGTGGATGCATCTGACCTGCTGAGGTCAGCAGCAGGGAGTGGGTGAACTCGAAAATAAATCTGGGAAGCACAGATGTGCACAAATATCACGAGGACAACTAACTATATGCAACCCCTGCCCACAGCCTGCCACAGGAAGGAACTTGCTGATGCTGTCTTGATATTGGAGAGAGTCTCAGATTGTAGGGTTGGTGGGAGGCAGCCTCCACCAGCACTGTAGCTGTCCTATCTCTGCTGTACACGAGGAACTGTGCATCAGGAATTTTTAAGTTTTGGGCAGCATTCCTGCTGAAATGTCTCCTCAACCCTTCAAAGCATGGAGTGGTGAACATCTTGAATTGAAACCAGGTTTTTTATGAAGGGGAAGAAGACTACTAAGTTATTGAGCTATATCTCACAGCCAGGGAGAGAGATGAGGCACTGTGGACAGCATACACCACCCTCTCTGTGACCCTCAGCAGCCCTCAGGGGAAATCTGGAAGGGGACATAAGCAGAGAAAAGGCCCTTCTGCCTTCTCTCATTTCACTGAGGCCTTCTCAGCGCCTCAGGATGGTGAGCTATGCACACACACTGCACATGCTCCTCTGTGCCCTCATGTGCATATTTCTGGAGTATGAGTGGTGACCTCTTGAAGGGAGCAATATCCAAGCTGCAGGTGCGTCTCTCCCTTCAGGAAGCAGAGCTAACCCCTTGCTGAAGGACTCTAGAGACATGACAGGCCCTCGATCACTGGGGCAGAAGTTGGAGGGCCCGGGGAAGGGAGAGGTGTGTTGATGGGTTCCAGCTGACCATGAAAACAGGGTACTTTTTGAACCAAAGCATGCATACTTCTTTTTCCTGTCTGCTTTTCTCTCTTTGTTAACTCCCCTGCACCACAGCCAAGCAGGACACCGGGAGGTAGCCTCAGGTGTAATTGGCAAAGATGCCTCAAAGACCAAGTGAAGAGGAGCAGAAACAAGCACACCATGCTTCTGGTATTGACTGTGGAGTTGCCACGTTCTCAGTTAAGAAGAGCAACATATTTGTTCCTGTGTCTCAATCCTGTCCTGTGGACAGCTGTCTCAGAATCACCCAGTGGGAGCTGAAAAAATGCAGCTTCCGGGCTCCATCCCAAGCCCACCATCTAAATGAACCTGGGTTGCCCAGTGATCCACATTTTTAATAAGCACCCTCCTGGCACGGGCTGATCCAGGAAAGATGGAGAAACACGTGGCATCCCAGGCTGTAATGAAGTGAATGCAGCACATGGCCCCCGAGCAAAGCCAGAGAGCTCCGGGGCTCTGATTCACGGTGATACTCCTTGTGTCCACACCTGCCCTGCACGACCACTACTCCACCCTTTCATAGGCGTCTCAGCCCATGCTACACGCAGCTGGGAAATCAGCCTTTCCTGAATGGCTCCATGAAACCATTCTCCCCAGTGTCGCACCAATCCCTGCAGCAGCCCAGCAGCGTCGCTCCCCCTCGACAGAAAACTGACTGTCCTCCATTTGCCCTTTCACCCTGGGTGGGCATAGGGGGCTCAGCCCACAGAAGCACAAGAGTGGTACAACTGCAGGGCTAAGAGGGGCATCCTGGTGGCCAGGCTTTGGTTGCTCAGTGGATAGTGAGCCATCATCCTTCTGGGGTTGCACACGCTGGAGGGGCACCACTGGACCAACAGCATCATCTGCTGGCCACAGGCTGCCAACGCACCCTCCTCTTGGTCCAGCTACAAGGGAACCTCTGCCCTGCCTGCCCACCGCCTAGGTCAAGCCCCATCTCCAAAGCGTGGGGAATGCTGGGGTCAGGCTGTCCTCTGGAGAAACTCTTCAGAGCCCATAGAGTTGGGACACAAGAAAAAAGAGCTCCTGACCCCATCCTAGCTAAGCGAATCTGACAAACACTATCCCACACTGGCTCCCAGTTGTACCTTTACCAAACTCCAGGTCTCACCCATGCTGGGTAAGCAACCTAGCTCTGAACCACACCTCCATTCCTGACACTGGACACTTTTATTTCTCCTAGGTATTTGTCTGTGGCCCCTCCCCTCGTTATCGTTACAAGTCCTGGTCACTTTCAGTAACTGAGTATTTCTCCGTGAAGTGACAGGTCACTAACTCACACTGTGGAAGGCTAAGGAAAGGGTTTTGAACATAAGCAACAACCAGCAGGTGTCCACTGTGCCGGTGCAGGGGTAGGGGGCTACCCTCTTCCTGCGCTTGCATTCCCCCGCTGCGTGGAGGCGTGCCCAGAATCAGGCACGCACTGCACCATTGATCGTCACAAGGACTCCACCAAATGGGAGCACCAGAATTTCAGCCTGCGCAGTCTGAAGTCAGAACCTCCCGCCCTAGTAGCTGTGGAACGTTGGGTCCACGCAGGAACACTGGCGTGGCCACGCCCACTTCACTAAAATTGCGCCACTGGCACAGGCATACCGCCCCCTTGAACGACCTCCAGGTCCATCCACAAAGACGTGTCATATGAAGACACAAAAACAAGAATCCTGGGAGGGTGGCGGAGGCCCCAGAGCCAAAGTGGGCGAGGAGGCCAGAGCAGCATGAACCCTGGACGCTCAGACTGCGGCCGGCCGGAGACCCTGCGGCCAGCTCCTCTCCGCCCACAAGTATTTATTGAAAGCTTCTACAGGCTCCAGGTATGGGCTCTGGGGAAGCAGCAGGAATCGAGGGTCCTTTCTGCCATCCAGGGGTGCGTGCTAACGGTGGAGACAACTCGCAAAAAAAAAAAAAAAAAAAAAAAGAAAGAAAGAAAGAAAAGAAAAAGAAAAAGAAAAGAAATGGGTGGCTCTGCAGACAGCAGGTGTGCCCGGCGCATCTCACTAAATGCCCCCCCTGGGTGCTCATCGTGGGGGGGGGCTGAGGCTGGAGCTGGGGCTGGGGCTGGGCGGCCACCACCGCCCAAGGCACCCCGCCACTCCTTTCCCAGTTCCGGCTGGCTGCGGCAAAGTTTTCCAACTCGCAGGAGCAGCTGCCGTTTTCTCTTGCCTTTGTTTTCCCCCTCTCAAGATGGAAAATGAATTTCGAGCATCGCTGCGGAGGCTGCCAAGTAATTGGAAAACATGTCGAACAATGTGTCTGGTTGCTTGGCGGAGGCGGGGTGTCACATAGCGTCTCCAGGTTTCCTCGGCTCTCCGGGAGGGCCGCGCGTCGCGCTCCCCAGTTCTTGGGGCCCCCTGCCCGTGCCGACGCTGCATAAGCAGCTGGGGGGACCTGGAGGGGGTCCTGTGCATGTATTTGAAATAGGTAATGCCTCAGAGCCCCGGAGAGCGCTGCTACGGATAAGACCGAAGGAGTCCGGGTTTGTGCACGCCGTATCCAGGCAGCACTGACTACCCAGGCACTGACTACCGAGGCCCAGCCCCGGCAGCCTAGCCGTGGCCTCTTGTGGGCCTCTCTGCCCTGTGCCTGCGCGGCCCCTAACCTTGACTCCGACCCTAGAGATCTGGAGCCTAAGCCCCTCCTGTTGTCTCCACTTCTGCTCCAGCTCCTGCTCCTCCCCAGTCACTGCCCCCGCACCCCCACCCACCGCTAAACCTCCACCCACCCGCCCTGGGCAGAGCTAAGGCCCCGGCAGCCTCTAGGTTAAGGTGGGCAAGACCCCTATTCCTGGCCTTTTTCGTGGTGCTTTGGCTGGTGCCCAACCTTCTGTGGGGATGGACTGGAGCCCTCCCCACCTGACAGTGGCCACCCCAGAGCACTGGCTCTGTGTTCCCCTTGGGAGTTCCCACAGCACAGTACAGCAGGAGAGCAACGTCTGTCTTCTCGCATCCCACTCTGCAGGGACTCTCTGGAGACGCCTGCTGGAGACCGACGTGAATAAACCCTTCCTATCATCGTGGCTCATGCCTAAGGTCTGTCTCAGATAAGACACCAAAAGGCCAAGGTTAGGCCTGGGTCCCTGTCTCTGTCTAGAATTAAAAAGGTCCCATTGGGAAGTGGCACACCCCTGGATGGCCCGGACAAGCCATGGTCCCCCCTTCCCCGCCCCATCCCAGCCACCGGTACCACCACAAGTGCGGAGCAAGACCTCTACTGCGGCAAGCCCGGCTCAGCTGCGGCCGCCCACCCCCACGCATCCCCTGGCGGAGGAATCCATGACCCACGAAGCCTCTATTAGCTCTTTCAGCTCCATTTAACTACACAAATGGCTTGGTCACAGCTGACTGGTCCCAAATTTACCAGTGATTTTCTTTTAATTTACCGTGGCTCAGTCCCCCTGTAATACAGGTAGAGGAGGCATATTTGTCCCCAAACTTCCCTCCTGGGGTTAATCATGCACAGAACAAAACTCCATTTGAGCTACTTAATGATTTTATTTCCACCCTAGATTTGAAGCACTGTGGCTATAATACTAATGCAGGTCCCTTTCCCCCCAGACTCCAGATGTTTGTGTGGGGGCGACAGAGCGCGGGCCTGTCACTCCTCAGCGGTGCCCTGCCGGGCCACGCTGCCTACTGCAGCCCCATAAAGTCCTCCGTAGGACGGCCCTCTCTGCCTGCCCGCCTCCGTCCCCTGGAACTGGCGCCTGCCTCTGTCTGGTGGGGCTGTTCCACACCCACCCTCGGGTCTGCACTGTCACCGCTCAGCCCCTTCTGCCGTCTTCCTGCCGGTCTCCCCTGCGGCGCCCCAGACATCCAGAGCCGAGCGGGGGCCGACACCTGCGCCCTCCCATCGGGACGCCCATAAGCCCGGGCCGCTTCGCGCCAGCGCCTCGGAGCACCTGCGGGAGCTGCGCGATCCCCTTCTCCGGCCGACAGACTCAGCGCCGCCCGTCTCCGTTTTGTACACGCTTGGCTTCTTCACACACACGCGTGCACACACGCACACACGCGTGCGCACACGGGGACGGCTCCCGCTGGTCGGGCTCAGGCCTTCGCCGGGTGACGCGCAGGGCGCGGGGCGCTGGCGGATTGAGGACGCGCGGAGCACGATCTGCTTGACCGATCCTGTGCTGTTCCGTGCGCGCCGATCGGACCTGAGACCCTCACGGGCGCTCCAGCTGTGAAACCCGCCTGGCCCCAGCCTGAGCCTGCTCAGAAGGAGCGCCAGGTCATCTTCAGAGAGCGGTTTGCGTGGACTTGGCGCCATCTGGCGGTGCGGAGCGAGGCGGCGAGGCCCGAGAGGGAACTGAGGACTGTCCGCCCAGGGCCAGCCAGGGAACCCGCCCACCTCGCGCCTCTGCACCCCGCGCACCCCAACTGCCGCCTCGGTCTGCACCTCGCGCCCCAGCCTGGCCCAACGTCCACCGGAACGGACACCCTACCGCATCCTGGCGCGGGACCCAAACTGACCGGACCTCCTAGCCCGGCTGGCTCCTTACCGCAGCACAGGTCACCAGCCAGGTTCAACCCACCCTCTGTTCCCGGCTCGGCTCGTCTGTCCTCTTCTCTGCCTGCCTGGCCCATTAGAGCCAGTGGAAAGGAGGTGTTATGCTTTGTATTTAGATGGCCCCCAAAGCCGCATGACTATGCGGGAGGGCTTCTCGAGTTTGTTTGGGGGTTGTTGTTGTTGTTTTTGCTGTTTTTGTTTTTTCGGTTTTTTTATTTAACAGAAAAAAGACACAGAAAAGAAAGACAAAACGCAAAAGAAACAAACGACAACAACAAATCCAAAACAGTAACATTATAGGTTTACAAAATAAGATGATAGGAACTTGACGACCGTTGCAATATTGCGTATCGTTACCTTCAACACGGTTGTTTACATTAACAGATATAGACATGTAAAATTGATCGAATCATATGAGCATTAACCGTTCTGTCTCAGTAACTAATATTCAGCGGTATAGTCGTTTTAGCTATCTTACATATACATATGCAGATTTATGTCTTCTTCCTTTTCCCTTCCTTCTTTCCTCTTTTTCCCTTTCCCAATTACTTTTTTTCTTTGAGCAGTTTCTTACCCTTACACAGTATTTATTGTAGATTTTGGATCATATATACTGTTTCCGTTTCTTACACTAGAGAGACAATATGGTATTTACACGTGAGTTTCATTTATCTCACTTATGGGTATGGTCTCAAGTCGTGTCCATTTACTTATAAAAGTCTCAATGCAATCTTTCTTGCTAGCTGAGTAGTACTTCATTGCATAAAAATACCACATCTTTTTTATCCATTCCTTGATTGATGGGCACTTCGGTCATTTCCAAGATTTGACTATTACAAATTGGGTTGCTATGAATATGGGTGCACGAATATCACTGTGGTATGATGTTTTCAATTCTTCTGGGAAAATGCCCAGAAGTGGGATAGCTGGGTCAAATGGGATCTCTAATCCTAACTTCTTGAGGAATCTCTACACTGATTTCCACAGTAGTTGCACCAGTCTACACTCCCACCGACAGTGGAGAAGAGTTCCTTTTTCCCCTCAAGTTTGTGATTGATTTGTAGTCCAAGGCTGGGACTGTGGGTGTGAGTGACACATCCAGCCTAGGATGGGAGGCCCACACACAATATAAGGGGCAGGAAGAGTCTTCTCAGCACATTCCTCCCTTTTTGCCCTTGTTGCTTTTGCTGTCTTCCACCACCATGAACTGTTGCCCTCTGCCACATGCCACCCTGCCTTGGAGCCAGCTGAGTACAGATTGAAGCTTCCACACACTGTGAGCTGAATAAACCTTTCCTTCCCTAATTTGGGACATAAGCTATTCATCTCAGCAGGGAGAGAAAAGTACCCAACATGAGAGGGAACAGTGAAAACCCAACTGTGAGGGTAACTAAGAGTGACCCTACTCTGACCGTCTCCCTTTGATAGCTGACCAAGAAGTCCCTGGCCCAGGACAGTGGTTGGACACTGGCTGCAACTATCATTGAATGCAAGTCCTGGCTAAGCTGAAATGAAATGGCTATGTTTCTCATGGAAAGCAGTTTAACTTCCCTGACCACCTAGTTCCATATCTGTAAAATAAAGAGTTGTGTTGGCTTTCTGTCATTATACAAAAACCTGAGAAAAGGAAGAACACTTTATTTTGGCTCACAGCTTCCAAAGTACCAGTCCATGGTCAGCTGGCTCCATTGCTAGGGGCCAGAAGAAGAAGCTGATGCCTGGAGGGTGTGGTGAGGGAACGTGGCTCACCTTCTGGCAGCCAGGAAGCAGATCAGGAGGGGAGTGGGAGCCTGTGCTGCTGGGCTTCCTCCTCCTGTTTTTCTTTCCTTTGAGCTCCCAGCCTACTGGATGGTGCCACCCACTCTCAGGGCAAGTGCCTCCCTCCTTGTCCTCCCTGCCAGTGGTCTCTGGGCACACCTAGAAGTGTGCTTTGCTAATTTCCTAGCTGCTCCTCAATCTGCTGTAGTTGACAATGAAAACAAACTATCACAGAGATGATTTTAAAATAAAAGCAAATTACTTTCTTCTCTGATGAGGGCAACTTCTCAATATATACAGTACTTATAGTAATGAGAATGGTGACATAAATTGTTAGTGTACCAGTCAATGTTTTGCTAGAGAAACAGATATAACACAAGATATGCAAATGTATAAGAAATGACAAGATTGGCTTACGATGGTCAGCCACAGAGTTGAATGAGGAAGCTAGCAGGAGGTGTCTACACACTGGACATCGAAGGATTCAGTCCAAGGTCTGAAGCTCACTGCAGTGTCTGTGCAAGTCCACATCAGGAGGTCTATGGGTCCATCCTAGAAGGCTGAACAGTCTACTCTGGAAGCCTGAAGAATCCATGTTAGAAGCCAAAGAGTCTGCGTTAGAAGCTAGGAGACGACGTCCAAGCTGAAGGTAAGGATTGGAGCTCCTTTGAAGGACAGAAGCAGATCCAGCCTTCATTTCCCCTTTATACCATCCAGGTAACCAGCCGCCCTAGGCTGAGTCTTGAACACCCTAGGATGTGGAATTGCTAAACCAATTTAGTTAAACTTCTCAAATTGACCCAATCAACCATTACAATTAGTTTTTAAAAACACATGTCCCCCTGCCAAAATGAAATTTCCACCAGGACAGTGAGTAACTGGGTCTGATTTACTGCTGTATGCCCAGGGCCTAGCCCAGGGTAGACACATGCTATATATAACACATGGTTGAAAAAGGTTTGTAGCCAGAAGGCCAGGCCGGAGTCCTAACACTGCCCAGCGACTTTGGGCAAGATACTCAGCCTCCTTGGTCTTACACTGTCTCCTCTCTATGAAGAATTATCTACTGCATTTGTGACAAAATGCTGCTTGGATAAAGCCCTTGGATGCATTTGAAGCACTTGGACAGGACAAGGCACCCATAGCAAGTGCTCGGTGAGCATTGGCCCCTCCCTGGCAGACTCAGTACACTTGAATGAGACTCCCAATTTCTCTTCTGATTTGGAAAGAGCTTGGAAGTCATCGCTCCCATCTTCACAATTAAAAAAAAAAGCAGAATAAACTGAAACAGATCTTGGATTCATCAGAGATTGAATTCACAGGGTAAACACTCAACCTGAAACCTGGAGAGGCAGGTAG
>RJWM01021276.1:0-35639 GCA_004363535.1 Dasyprocta punctata | reverse complement strand
TATGGCCTCTTGGAGCTGAGTCAATCCCTTTTTATGTTGCATTATTTTTCAAGTTTTTATAGCTTTACATTATATATTGCTGTCAGAAATGAACAGATGGGGTGTCGAACATGAGCTTTCTGAATAATTCCCACCCTCCAGTTATTGGTATCAAGGACAAGTGCAAAACTGTGTGTTCTGGAGCAAAAAGGAGAGAGAACGAGGCGGGGAAGCTGCTGCTGAGGAAAGGGATCCCTCGTGTCAGACGGCTGAGGCCAATCTCACCAGCTGGTTGGAATCCCTGACTGGCAAACGCCCTGTTTGGGTTTCAAGCAAGAGCTGAGGTGGTGTCTTGGGCTCCACTGAGCCAACACATGTGGCTCTTGAATGCATTTTCTCTGGGTGCCTCTGGCAGAAACCTGCACCTTTGGAGGTAACTGTGTCACACTGCTCTTTTTCAAAAAAAAAAAAAAAATCCCTGAGAAATTAATAAAGAAAACAGCAGGCCAAGAAGACACATAGAAGGGATTCACCCTCCTCGAGTGATAAATGTGCAGGCATCTCTGTGGGCTGGGCACACAGGATTGTGCAGAGGGGGAATTGTTTCTCTAGGTTTTCGGGGATGATGCAAAAGGAGGATAGGCAGCGCTGTGGAGAGCAGAGCGCCCTCCTCGGCCTGCTTCACACGGAGGAGCAGTGTGCCCTTGAAGGCTTGAGATGCCCTTTGGACGGGGCAACACGGCTGCGCTGTTGTCTGGGGAGCCCCTCTGCGGAGTCCTGCGGCTTTGCCACCACTGACGGAGGAGAGAAAACCGCCCCAGTGAGTGAGTGCCAGCCGCCTTCTTAGGAGGAGAGGGGAAGCGTGCATGGGAATCTCTCCACTTATCAGCTCGCCCCACTGCCGCGCTCGCTGCGTGTGCCAGCGTATTGCAGAGCTGTGAATAATAGATGCAAAGGCTGGGCGTCCAGGTCCAAATCTGTTGCTTACCTTCTCGGAACTTTTATCAAGTCACTTCATTTCTCCTTATCGTGAAACGCGGCTGGGAGTTAGTTTTTCTCATTTACCTCATGGTGTTGCTGTGAGAAGTCTCATCACACCACACACACGCACAGACACCCAGCCATGCGTGGAAACTCATGCCCTGGCAACGGGTGTTTGAACCACCAGGTCGCGATGGGTTCTCTCCTCCCCTCCAGTGCAGAGGAGGTGTGGGGGTTCTGTCAGCTTCTACTACTCATCGCCACACCCTTGCATCCCCAGATGCTGAGCCTTCACTGAAGAAGGGATTTGCAGACACCCATCTCTGCAACTCCCTGCCCCAAAACCAGCTCCAGCCTCTCCTACTGTACAGCTGACCCCTTTATCCCGATTGCAGCTGCCTTTACGTTATCCCTAAGAGTTGCTTCCACCTGAGTTTGTGTGACATGTTTGTGCGCAGGTCCCATCTGGCCGAGCCTGCAGGAATGCGGGCACTCCCCAGGCCCACCTGAGCCAGACAGGCCTCAGAGGGTGGCTTCATTCCTCCCAGAGTTCGCAGCCTGAGGCCTTTGAGAGCTCCTTGCCTAGTGAAGTTGTCTGTCCCTAACCCAGGGAGAGTGTAATACAGGGTGAATTTCATATAGTGGATGATTGATAAAGGCAGTTAATTAGCTATGTATGCAGAGCTGCCAGGGGTAAAGGCTTCTTTCTCCCTGCTTCTCTTGCTGTTTTTACATTGTCCCCCCAAAGATAAGCCCCATCTAAAGGAACTGGCATTGCTGAACTCCATAAGCTGATACCAAAATCTATAGCTCTTAACCATCATATGTATCTACTAAATATGCCCTTCTCTTCTCTCATGTATCCTCCCTTCCCACCCTCCCTTCTTTTATTACTTCCCTGTCTCTTAAATTTTATCTACTTTTGCTTCCCTAAACATATATTGAATGAGTCATTCAAATCCTTGGTCTCTTTCGAGTAAGCATCATGATTTCTGTGTTTGCACATAGCAGATCTGTTATCACATTTCACCCAGCTAAACCATCAGAGCATGAGTTCTTCCATCTTCTAAGCACAGTGTGTGGACCTGCCTGTGGCGTTCTTCCTGCCAGGCCCGCTCCTCCACGTCCCCATCACTCCATGGCCTGGCCCATCTTACAGAAGGGAAGTCTGGCCCAAAGCCTGAAGCCCAGCTTTCTTACTAACTGGCAAGCACTTCTCCTGGCTAAGTCTGTGTCTGTAACATTAGAGAGGGGATAAGACACGATCATCTAAAGCCCTCTAAGCTCAAAGTCACCCCTTGTGTTTGTTCCAGCTGCTGTATCCTAAGCAACCTTAGACCAACTGAATTCCCCTTGTGACACTTTGCTTTCTCTGGAAGGACAGAGTTCTGCAGATGATATCACCAAATATCCTTCTCTGACCAGTTCCCAGATACTGCCTTGAACAAAGTTTATTACAAATTTTCCTCCTTCTAAGCCAGGCATGGTGGTGCATGCCTGCAATCCCAGCACTTGAGAGGCCAAGACAGGAGGATCACTGCAAGTTCAAGGCCAACCTGGGCTATAACTTGAGTTCAAGGCCAGCCTGAACTTCATAGTGAAACCCTGTCTCAAAAAGAAAAAAAAAATTTCCTTTCTCTTCTTCGTATGAGTGCTCATGAAAAAGTTCTCATAAATTCATTATAAAGCCATTAAAGTATTATTTTATCATAAAGCTAGGGATGTGTGTGTGTGCGGTATGTGCATGCTTGTGTGTGCGTGTGTGTGTGTGTGTGTGTGATGTGTTGGGTGTAGGTCAAGAAGAGGTCCCAGTTTGACCCACAACGACCTGGTCGATACAGTCTCCTAGGAATCTCAAATTATGGTGACTGATCTCTTTATTACTAATCCTACAATTTCAGCACATAAAATAACTTAATCATTTTTTGGAATTTACATGACTAATGGAGTGAGTTCTGATAGAATACGGATAAGTTTCATAATTAGGTTTTGCCAAGAACTTGTACAAACCAGTCTATTTATAATTTGGTCAGCTCCTGATTTTTAATGAGGACACCGAGAGGGACTGAAGCCTCTGGCAGCATTCACTTCATATTTTAATTACCCACAGTAATTCTGACAATTACATGCATGTCATAAATCACATCATAATGACCCACTAAGAAAGTGTTTAATTACTGAGAGGGGAGGTCTCTGGTTAAACAGGTAACTGAAATATAGGGATGTGAACCCCATTTGTGGACAGAGCCACCTGAGTCTATGGCACCAAAGGATGATCTCTGAAATCTGTGTCACAGTGACTAAGGAAAGTCACTGTCGAGTTTATGGCTCTAGTCCCAACATGTAAAGAAAGAGCTTTGAAATTTCTCCTGTCCTTATTGAAAATTAAAACTGAACAGAGAAGACTGGACAGACTAAATATTAAAGACTTTTCCTGGACCAACAGAGAATCGAAGTTACAGGTGAAAAAAAAAAAAAGTTACCCTAAAACCAGTCTGGAGTCACAGCTGAGATCTGCTTTCTGGGGAGGGGGCCCCTGCAGTTATGAACTGTGGGAGAATCTTACGGGGTGGTTTTTGTGATTTCCTGGAGGCTGAGTGTGGACTAAGAGACAAGTGTGAAAGCTGTAGGGTTGTAGAATGAGAGGTCCTCCACACTTTGGAGTCTGCGTCTAGAAACCCCACCAGGTTCTCACAGCAAACATACAGAACATCCACACGTAGTCTCTGGAGTGCGAGAACAGTTACCATGGTGGGCACACCCGGGTGCTGTTCCAGTATAACAGCTTCAGCTGGCACCCTGGGGCCTTGTCCACCTGGGGGGTGGCATGTCTGTCCCCTTCTTACACATAGGGTGTAAGAGGTGGGATTAAGATACACTGCGAAGGTCTCAGATTCAACACAGGGCTACCGAATGAACTGAGACTTAATCATAAAAATATGAAATCTTCCCTTCCATTACTACCACAGCAAGAGGGCTCTCGTATAAACAGTGAGTTACAGTTGAAAGAGCTCTTAGGAAAACCAACTGAGCACAGAAGAACAACAAACAAGGGCACAGGAGGGTCTTGGAAACTCCACCACCGCGTCAACAATCAAACGTAGTGCAGCTCCTACTAGACTGGCATTACATCTCGCACTAAAGGTTTCTAGTTTTTTGAGGAATGTCTACACTTATTTCCACAGTGATTGTACCAGTCTACACTCCCACCAACAGTGCAGAAGGATTCCTATTCCCTCACAGCCCCTCCAGCATTTGTTATTGGTTGATTTCTTGATGATAACCATTCTTTCTGGGCTGAGATGGAATCTCATCGTTGTTTTCATTTGGAGCTCTTGAAAGATCAGTGATGTTGAACATTTTTTCATGTACTTATTTGCCATTTATATTTCTTCATCTGAGAAGTGTGTATTCATCTCAGATGCCCATTTATGGATTGGGTCTTTAAATTTGGGGGCTCTGATTTTTTGCAATTCTTTATATTGTTCTAGATATTAGTTCTTTGACTGAGGGACATCCGGCTAAATTTTTTTTACCCTATGGGTTTTCTTTTCCCTCTGTTGGTATTTTCTTTTGCTGCTCAAAAGCTTCTTAATATGATGAGATACCAGTTGTTGATTCTTTGTAGTATTTTCTGTGCCATCGAGCTTTTGTTCATGAAATTGTTCTTTATGCCTATGTCTTCAAGAGTTCTGCCTATTCTCTCTCCCAGTAGACCTAGTGATTCTATTTTAATATTTAGATCCTTGGTCTATTTCAATTTTAGTTTAGTGCATGGTGATAGACATGAGTCTAGTTTTAGTTTTCAGCATGTGTAGAACCAGTTCTTCCAGCACAATTTATCAATGAAGCTATCTTTCTTCCAGTGAATGTGTTTGGCCCCTTTGTCAAACATAAGGCAGCTGCATGTGTTTGGAGTTGTTTATGTATCTTCTAATCTGTTCCACTTCTCGTCAGGTCTATTTTTTTGCCAGTACCATGCTATTTTTGTCACAGTAGCTTGGTAGTATAATTTCGAGTCGGAGATTGTGATGCCCCCTGTCTTGCCTTTGTTGCCAGTAATTGTTTTTGCCACTCTAGGTCTCTTGTGATTCTAAATGAATTTTAGGAATGTTTTCTCTAGTTCTGTGAGGTATACTAATGGTATTTTAATCGGGATTGCATTAAATCTGTATTAAAATTTTGGGAAAATGGCCATTTTCACTACATTGCTTCATCCTACCCATGAGCAAGGAATATCTTTCCATATTCTGATATCCTATTTTATCACCTTTATCAGAGCATTGTGATTTTCATTGTATAGATCTTTTACTTCCTTCATTAGAAAGAGGTCCCATTTGACCCAGTTATTCTCCTTATGGGTATCTTCCTAGAAGAAATAAAAGCATCACACCGTGGTGATATATGTGTACCCATGTTTATAGCATCACAGTTTGTAATAACCAAATGTTGGAAACAACCCAAATGCCATCAACTGAAGAATGGATAAAGAAGATGTGTTTTTTTTTTTAATATGATGGACAACTACTCAAACATAAAGAAGGATACATTTGACACATTTCTAGGTAAATGGATGCATCTCAAAATCATACTCTTAAGTGAAATAAATTGGACACACATGTATGAGTATCACATTGTCTTCCTGATGTGAGAAACTGACATAGTAAATAAGGACCAAAATGTAAATATTGTGAAGTGGGAAGAAATTGTTCAAAAGGAAAGAAGAGCGAGGGAGGAGGAAGGGGAAAAGGAAAGAAGGGAAAAGAAAAAGAAAAGGAGAAAAGGATAAAATGAAAACAAAGCTTTGTAAGTAAGGAGGGAAAGAGGGATTGAATGGACAGGAGGGGTTTTGGAAAAAAGAGTAATCAAGATATATAATATACAGGTATAAATTCCCTATGATGAATATGATCATCTTGTATATCTAAATTTTGCTAATAAACTTAATTTTAAAAAAATAAAAGTACCATTACTGAGAGAAAAAAAAAAAGACTTTTAACCTCGGCAATATCTTAAGTGATGGGAAGGAGGCATAGGGAATAATAAGCTACCCACACTACACATGAAACAAGTGGGCTTTGATTAGTTAAAAATATGTATTGACAATTCCTGAATTTTGTTAAAAAGATGTATAAGTAACATGTGAAATAAGGGCTAAGATGAAATCATGTAAGAGACTTAGTTAAAACCTGAGAAGGCAAGAAAATAGGGTGGAAGGAAGAAACCAAGAACAATCACAGCAACAGAAAATCAGCTGCAAACCTGATGGATATTAACTACGTCAATTATCACTGTTGGTGGGAATGATTTAAATACAGCAAACACAAGACAATGATCAGAGCAGATAGAGATGCCAAAAGTTACCTTCAATATGAAGACTCAGGGGGCTTAAAAATGTAATGATGGAGGAAAGATAAATAATGCTAACATTAACCAAAAGGAAGTCTTGAGTACCTATATTAATTTTAGCCAAATAAATTTACAACGAGAAATATTGACTTAGGTAAAAAAGGGCATTATATAAAGACAAGGAAAAATTTCTTCAGTAAGACATAATAACCTTAAACTTGTATGCCCTTAAACACAGGGAACCAAAACTTATGGAGCAAAACCAAGGAGGCTAAGGAGAAATAGACACATTCACTAGGAGTAGTGGAGACCTCATCAGCTCTCTGTCAGTCGTTGTTCAAGCTAGCAGAGGAAAAATAGAATTGATGCGAACTCAAGCAACTTGATCTAATTGTAATTTGTAGAATTATCTATGCAAAATAGCAGAATGTAGATTTTTCTCAAATGCATAGAATGAACCATGTTCTAGACCACATATTTAGCAAATGTGAAAGAATACAAATCAGATGAGGCATGCTATCACATAACAATGGAATTAAACTAGAAAACAATAACCAAAATCTGGGAGACCTCCCCAACAGTGGAGTTAAGCAATGCCTTCTAAATAACACATTAACTCAAAGTCTAGAAAGAAATGTGTTTTATTGTTTTTTAATTGAATACTAATCTATACTTATTTTCTTTTCAGTTTTTATTTTAGTCCTCGTTTATATTACAGGACGACGACATTGCTTGTGTGAAGGAAGGCACGTAGCAGATCTCAATTCTTTTTTGTTCCCTTTTCCTCCCTCTCCTCCCCCTCCATCTCTTGATGCCCCTCCCATTGAAAAAGATCTCCCAACTTCTTATTATCTTTCATTTTGCTCTTTATTTATAATTTGGCTCTCTTGTGTAAGAAAATCCTTGAGATATTTAAGCTTGTGTGTCTGTCTGATTTATTTCACTTGACCTTACAGTTTCCACATGCATCCATTTTCTCACAAATAACTCAAGTTTATCCTTCTTTATGGCAGAATAGTGCTCCATTGTGTATAAATATCATATTCTCTATATCTTGGCTTTTTCCAAGATTTAGCTGTCATGAATTATGCTGCTACAATTATCCATGTGCATGTAATAGGATGCCTTTTTACTCTTTCCAGAAGAGACCTAGAAGGAGAATAGTTGCATTAAATGGAATTTGTAGTTTTAGTTTTTTGAGGAATCTCTAGGGTTATTTCCTTAGTGGTTTTATAGTTTACATTCCCACCAACAATGTAAAAGGGTTCCTTTCCCCTGCAGTCTCGCCTCCATTTATTATTTAATTTCTTGATGATAGCCATTCTTTGTGGAGTAAAATGGAATCTTAGTATTTTAATTTCCATTTCTCTAAGGGCCAATGGTCCTGAATACTTTCTTGTGCATTTATTGGCCATTTGCGCTTCTTCTGAGAAGTATCTATTCATTTCAGTTTCCCATTTTGTAATTGAGTCTTTTATTTGGGGAGTTTAATTTTTGAGTACTTTATATATGCTAGATATTAGTCTTCTGTCTGAGGAATAGCTGGAAAAGTTTTCTTCTTCCTCATTCTGTAGGTTTTCTCTTCAGTCTTACGGTTGTTTCCTTTGCTTTGCAGAAGCTTTTTAATTTATCCATGTTTTGATTCTTGGTACTATTTTTAATGTCTTTGTGGGTCTGTAGATTATGTCATTGTCTACTCCTATGTCTTCAAGAGTCTTATCTATTTTGTTCTTCAGCAGATGGAATGATTTTGTTATAACATTTAGAACTTCGATCCATTTTTGCTTTAGTTCAGTGTATTTTGAGATGTATGGGTCTAGACTCAATCTTCTGTATTTGGATAACCAATTTTCCCGGAAGCATTTACTAAAGATGCTCTCTCTTCCAATATATGTTTTTGTCCCCTTTGTCAAAGTTCAAGTAGCTGATTGTGTGTGTGGTTGTTTCTGCTTCCTCTAGTCTGTTTCAGAGACCTTACCTGTTTTTGTGTCACTGTAGCTTTAACATAACTTGAACTCCAAGACTATGATGTCTCCTGCTTTGCTCTTGTTATTCAGGCTTGCTTTTCCTATGATTCCATAAGAACCTCTGGTTTCTTTTGGTTCCATATGAATTTTAACATCATTTTCTCTAGATCTGTGAAAAAATGTTGTTGGTATTTGAACTGGGATTGAATGGATATGTATCAGTTTCGGAAGTGTGGTCATTTGGACTATATTAGTTCTGCCTATCCAAGAGTGGGGGATACTTTGCCATTTTCTGATGTCCTATCTGTTTTTCAGACTGCTGTGATTTTCATGGTACAGATCTTTCCCTTTTTCTTAGGTTAATTCCTAAATATTTAATTTTTTAAAGAAGAAATTTGGAAATGCCTGCAACTAATAAATGATCACAGCAATGTCCTAGAATACCCAAGTAGTATACAAAAGTCAGTCCATGGCTGTTGTTTAAACTGACCATCAAAATGAAATTTTAAGTTTTAAAAATACTATTTCCAGTAACAACCAGTAAGGTGAGGGGTGGTGCCCTCTGACAGCAGTTCCCGCTGGCCACCAAGCCACGAGACAGCAATGGGTGCCCTCAGTGTATCGTGCTGCTGAGCTGGAATGTACAGCAGGCTAAACGCATTCAATGCATCTTCACCTTACTGAGACTTTGAGCTCATGAGAGATTTATTAGGACATAACCCCATCATAAGTCAAGGAATATCTATATTCTTACTAATTAAGAAATAGTTTCAATCTCATTAAATCAGAGCTCTTGAAATGAGTCACTGGCTTTAGCTTTGCCTTAAACTTCCTTACACAGACATCATTATTGTTTTCAGAAATTTAGATGGATGTAATTGCAAAAAACATAATAAGCACATTTGTGATTCTTTAGGGAAGAATGTATTGATTACAACTTAACCATTTCTAGATTTGCTAATTGAATTATACAGAAGAATTTGACTTTCAAGGAAAATGAATAATAGAATACTATAATTTTCCTTTCCAGTGGCTATTTCTTTAAATCAAAGTTTTATTGAGATATAACTCAGATAACACAATATTCACCCTCAAAAACACACAGTGCTTCTTGTTAAGTGTATTTATTCAATAGTGCAGCCATCATGACAGCCACAGTTTAAAATGGGTTCATTACACACAAAGAAAAGTTTGTGACCAAAGCAATCACCTTCGAGCTGTCCCACCCCACTTCTCCCGGAAGCCACCAGTCCACCTTGCTGTGTCTCTCTTGGTTTGCCTATCGAGATTTGATGAAAACAGAACTGTACAACATGGGATCCTTTGTCTGACTTCTTTTCCTGAGGAACTATATTGTTATATATCAATTTTTTGTTGCCTTTTGTTACTAAAAGTATTTCATTGTATTGATGCACTGCATTTTCTTTTCGTGATGAATAATGCAGCGATGAATATTCATGTACAGGTTTTTGCATTGACACGTTTTCAGTTTCCTTGGGTTTAAACCTAGGAGTTGGGTTGTTGGGTCATATGGTTAACCCTAAGCACAGCATTCTGAGGAACTGCCCAACTATTTCCTAAAGTAGATGCACAGTTTTAAAACCATACCCACAATGTATGAAGTCTCCTGTGTACCTGAATCCTCTCTAATACATGTTCTGATCTGTCATTTTATCTAGCCACCTAAATGTATGTAAAGTGATACCGCACTATGAGTTTTCAAAAACTGTTTGTTGGTTTGTTTGTTGCAGTTGGAGACATGGAATTCAGCAGAGATCTACTGCTGAATTACATCCCAAGCACTGTGTAAAAACATTTTTTAAAACAAGGTCTCACTAGACTGTCCAGACTGACCTCATACTTGGGATCTTTCTGCCACAGCCTCCTGAGATGCTGTAATTTTTTTTATTTTGATTCCCTTACAACCAATGATAGAGTGAGGATATAATTATTGATTATTTGTGTATCTTCTTTGAAGAAATGCCTCTTCAAATCCTTTACCTATTTTTTACTTGGTTGTCTTTTTGTTGGGCTGTAAGTTATTAATATATTATTGCCTAATTCACTTATCAGATACATCATTGGCAAATTTTCTTTCATTTCATGAATCGTCTTTTCACTTTCATTATGGAGTCCTTTGAGCTACCAAGTTTTAAATTTTGATAGCATCCAAGTAATTGTTTATTGCTCTTTGCTTTTTGGTATTATAACTAAAACACTATTGCTTAATCAAAAGTTTAAATCTTTAAAACCCTGGGTTTACACCTATGCCTTCTCCTCAGTTTAGGTTTAGCTCTTATATCTAAGTCTTTCATCATTTGTAATTCATTTTTGTGTCAGTTGTAAAGTGGTGATCTGTGTTCCTTCTTTTCATGTGGCTATCTGGTTGTCTTAGCAGTATTTGTCTAAAATACTTTTCCTTCTATTGTATCGTTCTGGCACCCTTAATAAAAATGATTTGAGCGTAAGTGTAAGGGTTCGTATCTTGAATAAATTCTGCTATATTGATTTATCTTTGTCTCAGTAACTTCCTTTCAATATTAATGTAATTTATAGTAAGTTTGAAAATCAAGAAGTAGAGGGAAGGGAAAAGGAAAAGATATAAATCTGTATATATGTATATGTAAGATGACTAAAATGAACATACTGCTGAATGTATTAGTTACTGAGAAAGAACAATTAATACTCAAATGATTAGATTAATTTTACATGTCTATATCTGTTAATGTAAGTAACCATTTTGAAGATAATGATGCGCAATTTTGCAACCATTGTCAAGTCTCTATCATCCTGTTTTGTAAACCTGTAATGTTACTGTTGTGCATTTGCTCTAGTTGTTTGTTTGTCTCTTTTGCTTGTTGTCTTTGTTTTATATGTCTTTTTTTCTGTTTTTTCTTGGCTAAAATAAAAAAAATAAAATAAAAAATAAAAAAAAATGTGTTGCATTTTTCCAAGTTCTTATTTTGCCTATATTGAAATGACCATATAGTTTTTCCCTTTTATTTTATTAATATGGTCTATTATATAGATTTGGGGGGATGTTAAATCAACTTTGCATTAAAATTTATTCAGACAATAAATTCCACTTGGTTATGGTCTATAATCTTTTTCATATGTTTCAGGATTTCTTTTCCTACTGTATTCTTGAGAAATTTTGCTTTAGCATATATGAATCTTTGGTTATCTTGGGTTATCCTTGTATTCTTTTGAAGTCAAGAACGGTAGCCTTGGAGAATGAGTTTGGAAGAGTTTTCTTTTATTTTTGTATGAATTTGTGAATGATTTGTGTTAATTTTTTGTATTTCTTGTGGTTCATCAGTAAAGACATCTGGGCCTGAATTTTTTGTGTAAGAAGTTTTTACAATTATTAATTCAACTTTGTTATTTGTGTAGGTTTGTCCAGATTCTGGTTCTTTTTGAAGGAATTTCAACAACTTCGTATTTGTCTCTTTCATTTACATTCTCTAATTTGTTGAGATCTACTTATAATGAATCCTTATAACTGTTCTTGTTTCATTATAGTTGAAATATTCCTGTTTTAATTTCAGGTTTTAGTAATTTGAGCCTTCTCTCTTTTTTCTTAAAACATATGGTTAAAGGTTTGTAAATTTTCTAATTTTTTCAAAGAGCCAATACTTGATTTTACTGATTTTTGCTATGTTTTTCTATTTCATTTATTTTTGCTTCCTTTTGTTGCTTTGAGTTTAGTTGGCTCTTATTCTAGCTTTGTAATGTGAAAGATAGGTCATGCATTTGATATTTCTTCGTTTTGATATAGGCAGTTATAGCTGTGAACTTCCCTTTGAGAACTGCCTTTGTTGCAAGCCATAGGTTTGGTGTGTTGTTTTTCCACTTTCATTCATACCAATGTACTTTCTAATTTGTCCCGTGAACTCTTTTTTCACACACTTATTTTTTAAATGTGTTATTTATTTTTTATATATTTGCAAACTTCTCAAATATTTCTCATTGTAAGCCATTGTGAACACAAACATACTCTGAATAATTTCAGTAACTGAAAATTCATGAGGGCATATTTCGTAGTCTAACTTATAATTTTAGCTGGGGAATGTTACATGTGCTTGAGAAGAATGTCTATTCTGCTACTTTAGGAGTCAGTGTTCTGAAGTTCTCTCGAGTCTTATACTATCCTGCTGCTGGTGTCTTCTTTCCTTGTTGATGTTCTTCCTAGTTATCCCATTCATTGTTGTACATCTTGACATCTCCAAATATTATTATTGAATTGTCCGTTACTCTTTCAATTTTGTTAGACTTTGCTTCATGTGTTTTGAACCATCCTCTTAGATGTATGTGTTTCCAATTTGCATGTCTTCCTAGTAGATTGTCTCTTTATCATCATAAAACACCATTCTCATCTTCAGTAACACATTTTTTGTGTTAGTCTATCTGTTTATGATTAGTGTTGCTACCTTAGCTCTCCCTTGGTTGCTATTGGCTTCGTATATTATACTCTTTACTTTTACTTTCCACCTAATTGTGCTTCTAACTTTTAAAAACAAGATATGTGTCTCACAATTAATATCCCTGTACCTTTTTGTTAATGCCATTACATATCTAAAGTGACTGGGTAAGGGAGGATTTACATATTCTTTTTTCTATGTCTCGACTCTTGTATGTATTCCTACATTACAGCATGCTTTATTGTTAAATATTTTCTATTCGTTTCTATCCATTTTAATTATCTTATTATTTCTTACAGCAATTTTTTTCTTTTAGAAATTTTTTAGAAATTTAAAAAATCTTTTAGAAATGCTTTTTTAGAAATCAGTGTCCCAAGGATTAAAATTAACAACTTACCTTAAAACAATACTTTGAATTAATTCCAACTTATTTTCAATAGTACAAAATACTTTACTCCTATATGAATCTACTCTTTTCTCATGTTTGCAGTATTTTCATACAAATTACATCTTTTATATTTATACATTCATCAAGGCCAGTTTATAATTATGTTGCACACTTGTATTTTAAGTCAAGTAGAGGAATATAAAGGTATGTATCACATATGTAATTCATTTTACTGTTATTTTTTTTCCGGTGGTTTCACCTGATACCTGTTATCCTTTACTTTCAATCTGAAGGATTGTCTTTGAAATTTCTTGTAGTAGAGTTAGCAACAGTCCTGGAAAATTTTTGTTTACCTGAAAATGTCTTATCCTTCAGTCATTTTAAAGGATACTTTCCTTTGACTGCCTTTCTTTTGCCAGAACTTTTTATATGTCCTGTGGATTTCTGGTTTTTATGGTTTATAAGGAGCAATCATCCATCAGTCTTATGAAGGGGTTTGTGTAGATAAGTGGCTTTGTACTTGCTGTTTTCAAGATTCTTTTTGTCTTTGATTCTCAACAACTTGATCATGATGTATCCAGGTGTGCATATATTAGAGATTATCCAAAGTGAAGTTTGCTGAACTTCTTAAATATAGATTCCTGTTTTCATCAACTTTGTGACTTTTTTCCTAAAAATGTTGTACTGAAGCATTTTATTCTGCCTTGTCTCTCCCCTCTTGATTCGGAAGTCTCATTCTATGTATGTTGGTACATTTGATGATGCATGTCAAGCATTTGGATTTTGTTTTTTTTGTTTTCTGCAGTACTGGGAATTGTACCCAGGGCCTTCGTACTAAGCTACATCCCCAGTTCTTTTTTATTTTTTTCATGTTGAGACAGGGTCTCTTCACTAAGTTACCCAGGCTAGGCTTGGACTTGCAGTCCTCCTACCTCAGCCTCCCAGACGCTGGGAATCCAAGCATTTTCCTCCACACCTGACTCTATCCTACAGTTTTCTGAAGCTCTATTCATTTATCCAATATTTTTTCTTTCTTTTTCTCAGACTGCATAATGTTTATTGACCAATAACAAAGTTCATTGATTCTTTACTCTGTCGTTTCTGTTCTGTTACAGAGCGGAATTTAGTACTCTAGTGGAATTTAGTCCAAATTCGGTTATGGATTGTTCTCATGGTTTTCTTTAGTACTTTAAACACATTATAGTGTAAAAGGGTCACACTGAAGGGTGGACAACACCCATGTCAATTCTTTAGAATAGTCTTATCGATGAATTACTAGTTTTAATTTTATGAGTTTTATTATATTAAACAGTGAGGACTTAACAGGAAAAAATATGAAAAATCAATTTTTGTATTTTTAATATTTATTACTTATAAAAAAGCATCAAACTTTTCAACATCAACTGTTTTTGGTTCACAAAGTCTAAAAAAAGCAACAAAAATAAATCTTATATGGACTACAGTGAAAATATTGATAGAACTCTATAACAAAAATAATCTTTAATTATTACATTCTATATATGCGTCTTGCTTACGCTGACGGCACATGTGCTTAGCTTTTTGGTCTTTTTTGTAGGACATACTTAATGTCTCACTAGTCTTGCTGTTTTATCAGGAGCTTCTTACTATACTGTACAATGTGCACTTAGCAGGGATGTAAGATATCAATAAAATAAAATATCAAATATGTAATGAGTGCTTAGAATAGACATCAACAGTTTCACATCAACTGTGTACTTGCTTACAAAACCAAAAAATAAATAACTATGTGAATTATAGTGTAAATACAAACAAAAGTCTACCACAGAAATAACATTTGCTTCAATTGTCACATCCACGGCTGTCTTCCCTCGTGAAAACTGTATGTTCCGTGCACAAGTATCATTTACACTGAGAGCACGTGTGTTTTGTTTTCATGTCCTTTCTAGTAGGGGGCAGGTGGCATCTTTTTTGTTTTCTTGTTGCTATAGTAGGTCTTGGTGATGTGGTACCTGCCTGTTCACCCATCAGCTCGCCAGTGTGCTCCACAATTTTTTTTGGCGTAGTTACCTGGGCAGAAACATTTGTTTTTCCTCTGTTGTTAATGATCTCTAATGAGTTCCAGGTCCCAGTCCTCCAAGAAAGTTTCTCTATGATATTTTGCACTTGTTATTTTCTTTGTAAACTATCAAACAATTCATTGCACACATGTTTAGAATCAAGTAAAACGCAACTATTGGCCATGCCTTGTTATCTGAGCGATGTCATCGTTGCTGCCTAACTCATCAGCAGCATCTCCCCCACTTTGGTCTTGCTATTAAAAGCTAGCATCTCAGGCTCAAGTTTGATCGAGGTTTCTCTGTCAACTTTTCCATCATGGTTCACTGTTGACATCAGCAGTACCAGTTTGTTTTTCTTTGCTGTGTGTGAAGCCAATGTTGTATCTTTCTGAAATCCAAAGATTGTACCATGCAATCCTTTGTTTTGAAATTGCAACATTCCATTGGCAGTTTCTGCTTTGTTCTTACATACAGTTCATACCCTGGTCAACTCGTGCTCTTTTAGCAAATGCAATATCAATCAAAATCTGGTAAACCAATTGTCAAATGTCACATTCCAATTATTTTGGGAGATGAGAGCAATGAGTCTGTTCACAGCATCGTTTGGCAGTTACTATACGAATGAAGACACGGTGGCTGAGCTCCAGGATAATTTCTACATTGAAAGTGTATGTTTTGTATCTAGCAGGACATGCACTTTTATACCGTGTTTGAAGTCCTTTTTGGATATACAGCCTGAAGCTACAGCAGCCAGGTTTTTCATGTGACATTGTGCTCCTTCTACAAGCAAAATCGAAAGAAAACCTTTTTTTTTTGGCACCAGGGATTGAACTCACAACCTCGCACCTGCCAGGGCAGGCGCGTAAGCCACTGAGCCAAACTCCTACCCCTGGTTTTTTGAGGCAGGGTCGCACTATGTAGCCCAGGCCAGCCTTGCGCTCGCGTCGTAGCCCAAGCCAGCCTCGAACTCACAACGTTTCACCTACCTCAGCCTCCTGAGTGCTAAGAAAACCTTTTTTATAAAACAAATCCTAACTGCAAGAAATTCAACAATGAGCGTTTCATGAGTAAAACTCCCACTGCTGATTTGGTACTCCTGCTCACACCTTGGTGTTTGCCTGCTAAAAGAGCGCATACGCAGCTAGGTTTCTGCCTTCCCCAGGCCCAGCTACTGTGAGCTGCTCCCATATTCTGTTGTGGCAAATGAGATATTTGCAGAACAGAAGAACGATATGGGTGTATTTTACCCTCTATGATGCCCAGGGATACATATGCAAAAAACGTTACATGGAGCATCATGTGGGTGAAAATCTCTGTTTGACATTTTTTGCACAGGTGTGCACACTTTGTCATTTGTCATGCCAAGTGGGTGAATGCAGAGATTGTTTCCTGTATCCCTCAGGTGCAGCTGCTGAGATGCACAGCCAGCTACCATGACAGTGAAGTACACAGGTTCATTAGAAAAGTGTGAAACGGGTATGGTAACCCACAATCATGCCCCAAGGGTTCCTTCATAGCTCTTGTAATTAAAGTCTTTGTCTAGGAAACCCAATATCTGGGCTCTCTCAGAGACAGTTCTTATTGACTGTTCTATTTTTCCTAAGTGTGGATCATACTTTCTCTGTTTTTGTGTCTCATAATTTCTTACTGCAAGTCAGACATTTTTAGTGATAGGAGGCATCCTGGAATTATTCCCTCTCTCGCCTCAGTATTCACCGCTGATATGTTGTTCCTATTGTTCTGTGATTTAGCAATTTTCCTCAACCAGTTCTCTCAAGCATGTATTCTGTACTGTGCATTGACACATAAGTCTCTACTCACTCAATTTTGTGATTGCACTGTTTCTTTAAAAGTCTAACCAGTGAGCTTCTTTGCCTCTGCCAATTGGTTCAGCGTGTCTACTAGGGAATTAATTCAACAGTCCAGTTTACGTCCCTGTCTTTGCCTGAATTATTTTGTATGCAGAGTTTCCAGGGCAGGTAGAGGTGAATGGGGATAGCTCAGGTCTTTCATAGGTGTGTGGGCCAGCTCTGTAGGCTCATGTGGATGCACATGTGTGTGTGTTTTAATATTCCATACTAGAATTAATATTTCAAAACTCTTCAAAGTTTCCTATAGACTTCCCACTCTCCATCTTTTCCTTTTAAGGATTTTGACCATTCTCTCATTTGCCCCACTGTCTTTGTTGTTGTTGTTGTTGTTGTTGGTTTTTTGTTTTTTGTTTTTTGGGGTTTTTTTGTTACCAGGGATTGAACTTACAACCTCGCACCTTCCAGGCAGGTGCTTAAGCCACTGAGCTAAATCCCCAGCACCCCACTGTTATTCTTGTCTCAGGTATCTGCAATTTTAAACAATTGCTGCTGATTATTCTTGAAAAATGCCCCCCAAAGAAATGGTTGTTACCCCTGAGGAAGTTTGGGGTCAGACCAAATTAGGTCAAGTCCTGTGTGAATGGATGATTCTCAGGACATACTAGAAAGCTCAGATAATAATACTTCTTATGATACAGATTTTAAAGGACCTCCAAATACTAAATTGCTATTATATTTTTATATTGTAAATATATATATGTAAAATATATGTGTGAAAATTAATTTTATATCTTGTCTTATAGTCACCTACATAATATCAGTTTAGACTCTTGGCCTAAAGGCTTGAAATATGTGTTATCTGGTCCTGCAAAGAAAAATCTTTGCCAATCCTGACTAGCACACACGATGTCTCAAAATAGTAAGTAAAGATTAACTTTTAGGTAATTTGGTGAGTGTAGTAGCTTTTATGCCAAATGATTACTAAAAAAGTTTTGAGTTTAGATTGAAAGGTTGTTGAAGGACTAGAAAATATAGGGATAAATAAAGAATGCCCATATAAACAGCAAGCAACTATTAATTATGATTATCAATTTTCCAATGAAGATAAAGGAATTGAAGTGTACAAAGTGTAGAATTTCAGGTCACTAAGGCACCTGGAATTTGGTGTAGTTGCTGTTAGACATTTCCTCTGAATGCTGAATGAAAGAGAATTTCTTTAAGAAGATCTAACAGGCAAGGCTGAAAATAAGACTTCACAGAACACAATTCTTTATTCTTTCATGGAATGATGAGAGCTCAGATGTACTGGAAACCTGTTTTAATGGATATTTTTATATGAAAAAGAGATGATAGAAAAGCATCTTACTTACAAAATAGAAAAAAATCTGGCGGCCAGGAAGACAAATATTATTTCTGTTTGTATTAATATTGATTTGTATGGATGTAAATTTATTCTGGTTTATAAGAGAGTTACTTACTGAAAAACTTGACAGTGCATAATTTTGGATCTTCCATTTGGCCCTCAATGTCAGTAGGAGAAATATATGCTTTTTTGCCAGTTGGATAATTGCTGGTGGACCAAAGGTTGGTTTTGTTCCTGCTGTGAGACATAACATGAAAGACGTTTTGGAAGCGGGAAGGGAATTTAAGGATGGAGGGATGGGGTAGGGGTGGGATGGGGGCAAGGAACGAGGGAAAATATAAAGGATTAAGATCCGATATGTTTGTATACCAACTTCTCACAATGAATGTATTTATTACGTATCACAAATATGTACTAATAAATAAAAATAAAAGAACACAATGAAAGATCCAAGTAAAATGCCCACTTAGCAACATGCACAATGGTTCCATGGCCTAGCCACTGAGGCTTGGCATATGAACGGATCTTATTGCAAAAAGCTGTATGCGTGTCCGAATGTGTTTGGCAGTAACTATTACATTATCGTAAAGTCCCCACAAAGGTTAAAGAATCATATTCATTCTCTCTTCCCCACCTCCCATGGTGGCAGCCAGGTAAACAACATCAGAATGGAATAAATGACTTCTAAAATGCTGGAGCATTAAAGTAAGAGATGGAGCCTCCAGACGATATCTTGATGTAACAGCCCACAGCTTCAAGAAATTCAATACAGATGTCACCGGTAGAGTAGCACATAAGGAAAAGAAAAGGCCTAATGAGACCCACAACCTTAACTTCATGTGAGAAGTGGAAGAGCAGGATGAGTACCCTACTCTTTACCCCCTCTGTCTTCATTCACCTTTAAAGACCTAAAACAGGGACCCGCCCAGCCTTACCAATGCCATCTCACCCTGTGACTCCTCCTCTGCCTCCCTGGGAAACTCCCTGACTCTCACCTTCCCTCCCTAATAACAACTCAACTGCAGTCACGTCTTTTCGTTAAAGAATACTAACCACAACCTCCCCCTGCCCCATCAGAGACCCGTAATTCTAACTTTTCATCTTTAATCAAACCACACCAACAACACACCAAGCAGAAGGAGGGCTCCATGTCAAAAGTGATCCCAAATGGCCTCCATCTCCATTATCCCCATTGTGCCCTGACGTGTCACGGTGCTAAGTAAAGAACTCTAACACTCGGGACGCCTAAGTTCACAGGCGCCCCACCACTGATAGCTTCCAGATGCAAGGAAATCTTAAACGTCTGTGGCCCTCAACACATCATCAGGTCCTTCCAGTGTTTCCAAAATTTTGCAATAACCAGTGCACTATGTTGTCTCCATTTCAACATTCAGCCACAGGGATTGCAGAGAAACTAAGCAATATGGATAAAGAAGACTTCATAAATCACTTCCTATTTCTAGGGAAAATTATGCAGAGTATTCATGTACTCTAGAATTATTTTGATTTCCTCTGCAGAGTTTTCTTTTCAATTTGATACCCAACTCTCCCTCTCTTTCTTCTTCACACACCCACATGCATATGCACGTGCACACACACACACTCACAACTGTAACTTTCGATGGATAGCGTTGTTTCCAATCTTAATTTCTGTAGGGAAATATTATTGTTAGCAATTTTTCAAGGCAAGCCTCTCACCACCCTACATAAGGAAACCATTTATGTCGTGTTAATCTCTGACCTGGGCTCAATCCCATAAAACCTTGGGAAGTATATCAATTTAATGAAAAGCGAGGCAATTTTCATATATTCTATGCTCCCACTTCCACATCCGTATCCCATCAAAAAGGAAAAGTCTTTTGCTTAAGATTTGCATTTGTCTCAACAATGTATTCTAGGGTTAAAAATTTTAATTGTTTAGTTCTTGGTCCATTGAACAAAGAAAACTGTATCTTTAAGCAGATTTGGTTGTATTTTTCTTTCAGATTGATCTGTGTATTTTCCATGTCATCTGATATTTAGAAAGTGTTGCAGAGTGTGGGAAAGATCACCTAAAAGTGCAACCTTATGCTAAGCTCAGCTAAGGAAATGGTTCTCAGGAGTTAGGAGACATGCCCCGTGCCTCAGGGCACAGACTCTGGCCTTTATTAAAGGTACCTGCTGCTCAGGGTCATGTCTCATTTGTCCTCGCTTTGTAACAACTCCATGCAATATCCATGAAATACAAAGGGATTTAAATGAGGGTCCATCTGGGGAATGGGTGAGGAAGAAGGAAATTGTCTTTTTATCTTTCTCCTTGATCTTCAGTCTGGTAACAATTTAAATTCTGAGATGCCCGCATGCAGGTTTTCACAGAAAGTGCCCTCAAAGAAAAGCTGTCAGTTTTCCCTCATCAGAAATAAAGCAAAGCTTAAGAGGGCTGCTTTAATGCAAGCTGGGACACAGGTTTATGCAGCCAAAGCGCCATTCCATTTGTGCCTTCGCTGTGCCTGGAGTCACTCCAACACAACATCTAACTTCTGGGCAAGAGGGCAGGAAAAAGGTCCTGGTGCAAATCATAAACTGTGAACACTGGGAATGGAGGCCATGGATTTGAAAGACCCCATCTGTAAGGCAACATTTAAAAGCAAACAGAACACTCCTCCCAGCTGATCTGCTTTGCTTTAGAACACAGTTTGCATTCTCCTATCTAAACCAAAATAAGATTATACTGATTCCCTGTATTTTTTTTTACACTTTATTTTAAAAACTCTGTTACAGGTAGACATTTAAATCAAAAATCTTTATTATTATTAAAGTTTATAATTCCTCAGTGAGTCCATGAAGACTTTGCATATGCAAACAACCAGGAGAGAAAGGGGAGATTGGGAAGCAAAATTCACTAGAACTCAGTCATCTTAAAATCTACGGGCTTTGAGCATCAAGCTTCCTCTGTTCCACTAAGCAGCAGAAAAACTCATTTATAAACACAGAAGTGAATACCTTTCTGAGCACCGTGTGGCAGCTTTTCCAGGCTTGATGTTTTAAGTATATTTTCTCCCCTCTCTTACTCCCTCCTTGGAAGCTTTTCAAATTGTCAGGGAGACATATCTCTATTTTGGCAATAAAATGACCAGTTGTAGCTCTGAAAGTCTCATGTCATGGGAAACTGCAATCGCATCCGAGTAAACCAGAAGTAAAACAGGTGGTCACCCTGAGCTGGCAGACAGAGGATTTCGAGGTTTTTTCCTCCCAAATGGCTTTTCCTAACGTTTCTCCAGATGTCACCTAAGAGGGTTTGGTGCTTTGGGTTCTGCTCTCAATGCACGTCAAGCCCTGTGAGCCTTCACAGTTTTCTCCCATTTTACTTAGGGAAAGAGTATCAGGAAGGATCACCGCCAAGCCGCACGCAGACACAGAGTCCGGTGTTCACTTTCCATTCCTCCCAGAAGAGGAAGTCGTCAACCAGGGCTCCAGCCAGGAAGGCAGCCTGTGTGCTGTCCTTCCTGCGCGTGTTCCACAGTCACTCGGTCCCTGAAGTTGCTCAGAGCCCGGGATCGCTTTTCAGCTTGCTCATACATAGTAGAAATTTCCATTCTTTTAAATCCTGAGTTTCTTTATTTTGTGTTGAATGAATGGTGAAACTCAGAAGAATGAATCCATAATGTGATCATAAAAATGAGGTTCATATTCTGATATTTGACCATGGTATGTATATGTGTGTGTGTACGCGTGTGTGAGACAGACAGAAAGACAGAGAGACAGAGGCTGAAAGCAGGAGGTGATTGGGAGCAGGAGGTGATTTCCCCCAAAATGCAAAATGTGATAGTCATAAAAAGTAATAGATGAGTATTTCCAAGTCAAGTATGGACTTAGTAGTCTTGTCATCATAGACTAAGTCATTGCAGAGAAAGCAGCTGCAGCCTTCAAGATACGAAATTCTCAGGACCATCAGAGATTTTTCCTCTTCTTGTGATAGGAACTTGACCAATACTTTAATCAAGAGAGTTGCAGTGGATTTTCCAAAGATAAAATCAAGAATGCCAGTGCACACATTCTACCTCAGCTCCCCAACACTCATCCAGGCACCTTGTCTACCCGATGCTAAGACTTTATGAAACTTATTACTTTTGCATAACTTAAGCCCTGAACAACAACAACAACAACAACAAAATGCTGCCCAGAATTCAACAGAGAAATCTCTCTCTTAAGAATTTACAACCTGCCTATGGATTTTATGGAGATTGCAAATGAAGCAGTTGGTCATCAGCCAGAATCTTTTAACACTTTTTAAAGAGGCCTGCGAAAGAGGAAATGGAGCCGTGGATGCTTTTTAAACATTCTGGTAGGCACTGTGAGAGAGGATATCATCCATCCATCCGTCATCAGACCATTTTCAATTAATCTGAGTCAGGTCTGTAATTGTAGGAAATAATGACAGCAGGTCGACACCCTTGGAAATGTGCTGCCTGATCTGGCACCGTAAACCCAAATGTTCCTCCTTAATAGAGATTTGCCTCACAGATCGAGTCTCTCTTATCAGATGCTACCACCGGGAGACAAAAGAATGTGGTCCTTCTCTTATGGTTTCCTTTCCATAGCAGGATTCATACAGGATAAGTCGCAATGACTGTGGGAGAATAGATCAATTCAGAACGGCTGCAGAAGGCGTAGAGGAAAGAGCTGCCTCACTCAGACATGTTCGAGCACGTGCCCCGTGCACAGTGGCGCAGCCCAAAGCAGGCAGCAGTAAAGAGAACTGGAAGCGTCACTTTTACAGGCACACCAGCTGCAAAGCTGTTCTCACCTGGCGAATCTGCCCTACCTGGTTCCAAAGATGGGAGCTAGAGCCCTGCGTCTGAGCACACTTCAAGATCCGGTACCACCCAAGTGTCCCCAGCCACAAGGACCATGCCGTGTTGCAGCAGGAAGAAGCACGTCTTGGGACCAGGGAAGCAGCCCCATTTACATCCCCAGCACATTCCGTTCAGGATCGTCCCAGACAACTCCCCCTGCATTTGTCTGCCAGCCTGTCCCACACGCAAAAACCCCATCACTCAGGAGGCCTCTACCTGTGGTCAGGATCTGCCTTTTCCTTTAGTCCCTTGGATGGTGCCCTGTGGCCCACTTAGCCTCAGTTGCTTCAGCCTTTATATTCTATTCCTTGTTCCCGAGTTCTAGGACAGCTTAGAACTGAGTAGTCTCAGAGAGGATTTACTGGTTTCCCTGGGGAGTTATATTTCTGCAAGGATATCATCTTCAACACATATAAAGGAGAGCTTTTTTTTTTTTTAAATGGTGATCTAAATTGCATGAGGTTTGCTTTGGCAAAGACACCAGATGGATGCCTTTATGATGAAGTGGGTCTCTTCCAGTCTTTTCCTCTGTACAGGTCTCCGACAGGTGTTTCCTCTAAGGCATGTGTGCTTTCTGTAACATCAGAATGAAGAAAGATGCTGTCTCTGATGGCTTTTATACAGACAGCATGCTTTTATTATAATAGGAAAACACAGAGTGATTCACTTGCTGAGTCAAGTTAAAGTGTGCTGGGGAGGATCATCTTCCATTTGCCGAAAGGGCGTTTGCTCACTGGACCAAGGACTCTTCACTCATCATGGGAGTGAGATGGGTGGAGAAAGCAGAGAGCTGGGAGAAAAAAAAAAAAATAAAAAGCAGAAAAAGTCACCAGAAGGAAGTAGTAGCCATCACTGTACATTTGAGTACTGAGAGCAGGAGACAGAAAGCCCTCTCCTGAAGGTAAGATAGCGATTTCCAGATTGTCCTCAAAGTGTCTAGGAAGGATGATCACCATCACCTCGGGTACATTACATAGACATTTGTTTTGGGAGATCTGAAGAAATGTCCAAAAACAACTCACAGAGAGATGGACGGGGTGGGGGTGGCTCTGTGAATGGTAACACAGTTAGTTCTTCAAATCCTGATAAAAATCAAAACTGGTCTCAGAACTTGGGTATGTTTCCTGGTGAGAATCTTTAGCAAAGTTGGCATGAAGCCATGACCATAGTCCTGTTTAGTATACTTGTGAGGGTCTGGGAGACTCTTAGAACCCAGTGTTTTGGACATGTAAGCCACCAAAAGGATAGTAATTTGAACAAACAAGGTAACCCATTTCATTCAAGCTGAACTCAAGGCTTATGTTACATTGTCTGGCTAGATGAAGGAAATTCACTAAATTTATAGCTAGGTCTTAGTGCAAGTGGAGATAAAGGATTTTGCTTAAGGTCTTGGCCAATCTCCTTAGTAATTACCCTCTGCTTTTCAAAGTCTTTCTCCAGTGGCTCACCCTCCCTACTCAAGCTTTTCTGCTTATGCCGTCTACCTACCCCAGTACTTTAAGTCTGATACTTCAAATTTCAGTAAGTTCTTTTATCTAAAAAATTATGATTTAGGATTGCAAATTAGAAAGGAGTTGCGATCTTAAGTCATAATCTTTTAGATAAAAGAACTTAGTGAAATTTGAAGTGTCAGACTTAAAGTACTGGGTTAGGTACTCCTAGTTGAAGAAAGGAAAACTTACTTTCATTAAATTGGAGTCTGGGTTATTGAGCGAGGTGTTGAATAACAAGTTATTTTAATTCACAAACTCTTAGCCCTCCAGAACGGACAGAAGTAGGTTGCATTTCTCCTAGGAGTTCTACTCAAATCTCACCTGTTCAACTGAATGAAATACATGTGGGGTGGGAAATAACCCCTGTTTCAAGGTTGTTTTTGCAGCCTAACATTAGATTCTCCTGACTTACTGGGATGTTTCTAACCCTGAACTTCCTGTGATTCTAGAAAATTTTCTCTGGTCTCTAACAATTTGTCATTTGGATTTGAGTGAAGTTGGGTGAGGATCAGAGCAGAGATTAGGAAAATGCAGGCCTTTGGTGAAAGCTGCCAAGTCTGCAAAGCACCTTTAATAAATCAGGAGGTTTCGGTGGTGACCCATAAGGAAAAAATAAGGAAAGAAGAGAGGAGAAAACCAGGTTAAGAAAGAAGATTCCACCCATGATTTGACCTCTCGTCACCTTTTAAATTCTAGACTGAGGGGCCCAAAACACTACCCATGATTCTGCCAAGCAATAGTAACATTGCAATAATAGAGAAATGAAAAGCAGAAATAAGAACCTTTGAAGCATGTAAATCTAATGTAGTGAGACCGCCTGCTCCAAGTGCTCAGGGTGTCTTCAGCTGTGTCTGGGTATTCAGCTCCTTGAGCCCTTGTTCTGGAGTCTCAGGCTTACAGTCGTTCTCTCCCTACATCGCTCTCCGCTTTGGGCTCAAGGACTTATCACATTTTACATCTTAGCTTTGTTACACAGGAACCCTGAATATGGTCAGACTGATGCTCTTCTCCCTATTTAGGTCTTTTGCAGAGGACAAGGAGCAAGACCGTGACCAGTATGATAGCAGCGGCATGTTTCACTGGTGCAAAGCAACTCCTTTGGACAAGGCGATTCTGGTAGGTGAGTTTGTATCATATCAAAATAAAGTATCACCTGGGGTACAGGATGTTCTTCTGCTAATCACAAGTACCTGTCATTTCTCTTTGTAAATAGAATTTGGAAGGAAAAACACATACCTCACCAGCCATACAAATGACATGCAGTGCAACCTATGTGACATTTGACAAAGACTTTGTGAGTGATGTAATGAGATTTAAAACAGTCAAATGTCCCCAACACCTCTTTAACAGTTTAGTTGACTCAATTAGTTATAATAATAATGTTCTCATAAAATAAGTTTTGCTACTATATCTAATTAATTTAAATGCAGCCGGGAAAGTTAGTGTTTATAAATCATCAGCAACTGTTTTTTTTTTTTTTTAATGTAAAAGTATTTCAGCTGACTGGGGTGACATATGCTTGTAATTTGAACAGTCTGAGAGGCTATCTCAAGCCCAGAGCCCAGCGTGGGTTAAAAACGCAACTATGTGAGAACCTGTCTCAAAAAAATAAAGAAACAAAAAAAATTTAAAAGGGACTGGGGATGTAATTGAGTGCAAACCACAAGCACACAAACATTTCTCTAATTTATTAGTTTTAAAATTTGGACTTCCTATAATATTTTTTATGGCTGGCTATGTTTATATTTAATACATAAGCCCAAAATGTATCTCATAAACATCTCCCACTTCAGCCCCAAACAACTTGGGTGAAGCCTTGTAGATATCATAGGTTCTATACCCCTCTTCTCCAGGAGTCATACTAACTCAGCTCATGCGAATGTAAGCAATGAGAGATAAAAAGGTCTTGTAGGCTCTAACATTTGTTTTCTGAACCCCCATCTATTGTCATTCTGCAAAGTTAAAGCTCAAGTATAATTCCAGTGATTTTCCTTACAAGTCGGTAATATTAACTAATAAAGATGATTACTTGTATCCTGCAGAACCCTACAGAATTTTCCCATCTATGGCTATTTGATAATTATAAATATTTTCTTGCTTTTCAAAAGCAGTTTAGTTCATTTCTTCTGTTTGGTGTATGAACGCACACACACACACACACACACACACAGAGGCACAATCCTTGTGGCTCAGTGCCAGTGTCCTGACAGACTATGTTCCAATTTTCATAAAACTATTATCAATCATTTGATCAGAAGCATAAAATTGTCAGAGCTGTCATAGCAACTGGAAGACTATTAGGGTTGCTGAAACTTACCATTTTAGCAATTATGTCTTATTCTAAACTACACAAAATTAACATCCATCAAACAGGAAGCCAAGCATGTTTTCAATGGAAGGAAAATCTTTAGAAAGGTTGAGAAGTAGGGTGCATATTGAGGCATCCACGACACAAAGAAAAACAAATAACAGGCATTTCATTAGGCCGTGTTCAGTAAGCTCACAGACAGGTCGCCATGATAGCTACTTCCCTTATGATACCTAGGGGTGAACACAGTTCAGAGCCACAACTGAATCTTTCATTACGCTTGGATTTCAGAAATATGCTAAGAGTTTTGAAATTTGTGTCTCTAAGAGATAAATATCCAGATTGCAAAATTCAGAGAGGCTTTGCACTTGGTTCTGTTTGCAGAGGGGTCAAGTGAAAGTATTCAGCTGAAGCTCCTTTGAACAAATATCGCATCCTCTTCTTTCCCCCAATGCCATCATCTTTCTTAATTGGGAGGCAGTTTCGTGCCACAATTTGTTGAAGAAATTGCCTCTCTAGCTCTGCCATGTATCTTGCTTCTAATCGTTTAGTACAGCTCAGAAGAGCGATTGTTGGACTTCAGGCATGTTACATTAAATACCGTTAGAGGCTTCATTATTCAACTTAAAACTAATCGGGTTAACTAGAGACAATTATTTAATAGATTTGGTTAAGATTCATATCACTCTCTGGGAAAGCTCTCCAGACAAGTAGAGAGCTTTATTTCCCTTCTCGAGGAGACCCCCTTAGAAACACAGTACTTCCCAATATCCTCTAATGGGATCAAGTCTAATCGTTGATCTATGGGATTTTACTCATTTATCCCATTAGATTTGGTCAACGCCAGCTTTTTAGAGCTTACCATTTAACTTGGCCAAGGATTGGCAGGAAGGAGAATGAAAATCCATTAGAAAGATCCTTACATGCCTGAAGATCCTAACATGCTCATAGTGAAATTTAAATATATTGAACTTGTTCTCTACCAGCTTTCAAGTGTCCTGAGAAGATGCAGATTTCTTCAGTTACTGAAAAGTTGTTAATGTCACGCACTATGCTTTCAACATGTTATTTAATTTCCACAACAAAATTAAGACATATTTTGCCTTTTAACCATTTTAAACATAAAGAAATTAAGGATCAGAGAGGTTCAAATGATTTGTTGGTTCTTGTTGGCTAAGGCAAATCTTTGGGCTCCATACCCTGTGCTCAATTACAGGAGACGTTTCCCAGGCCCCAAAAGAAGGCAGAAGTAACAGTTTTTCAGTTATATTTATTGCCTTTCTTAGTCTCCATGAATGTAGGAGAATTCAAGTCTAAGTACATGCCTCATGTATTATTTTGTTTTCAACTCCAAATTATCCAAGTGATGTTAAATATCGGCATTGCTACTAGTAGACATATTCGAATGCTTGGGATCAAGTGGCATTTTTATAACTTTCCCATATCTTTGCTGCACTTTCATGACGAAGTTCTTTGTTTTGGGTTATTGAATCACTTCAGTGTGTTAGATTGAACCATGTGAAATTACCAATATTTAACTATTTTGAACCACAAAAAGACAATTTTGCCTGATTGAAACAATTATATTTCAAAAAACCACTGAATACTGCAACGTGTTTCAGAACTTCATATAATTTTCAGAGTGCTCCAGAAGACATAGTTTAGGAATGGAGTTTGGAATGTCTCAGGTTTTCACTTAATCATGCAATAGCATACACAACACTAAAATCATGTAGTGAAAATGAAAAAATATTTTCCCATGTGCTGCAATGATTTTACATCCTGAGTCATGATGCTGATCTGAGGTTTAGTTGATTCATTCCAGGCAAATAGAAAGTTTTCCAAAGAAGTAAAATAAGAAGGCATTCCACACACAAAAAAAAGTTACAATTGTACTACTTCTGGGTAAGTTTCATAGTAATAAGCAATGTGAAAACCTCTGTTAACCTCATGCAAGTATGACTGTGCATACGACTTGAAGTGTTAGTGTGAGTGCCAGGACTCTTCTCTGAGGGCTCTTTCATCTCCATTATAAAAGTCACCCACTCCGCCCCATGCTTATCCTCAGAAACGAAGCGACAAGCCAAAGCACAAGTTTCAAAACCACGTTGTAGCGTGCGTATTTGGAGATGCCCACTCTGCCCTGATAGGACTTCGGAACTTCGTCATGCCCCTGAGAGCCAGCAGCTACACTCTGAAGGAACTGAAGGACATCGTGTTCATCGGGTCTCTGGATTACCTACAGAAAGAGTGGCGATTTCTCCGGAACTTTCCCAGGGTATTTATTATGCCTGTAAGTACCACGTAAAGAATAGTGAATATTCGTAATGATAATATTATGAGTAGAACTAGCATTAATAATTATGGTAATAATCTGTGATTGTACACTGCACACTAGGTGTCAGAAACTGTATTAAACATGTTGCCTATATCAATTCATTTCTTCCTCAAAATAATGCTGGAGGGTAGATATTAAAGATCTAGGACTTTAAGCAAAGAAGGAATAAATAACTTGCCAAAGATTGCACAGCAAGTAGGGTAAAAATAAGATTTAAGATTTACTGAGTTTGTGCTCAAACTGCCCTGTTTTATTATCTGTATGCAAATCGGCTTTTTAATTTCTCTTTTTCTGAGATTGATACTAACTTTGTGGCTTAACCCAAAGTAATACCAATTAGTCTATATGGTCTTTATCCTCTTTTCTGGAGACTTCTTTTATGGAATGCATAGTACCACCTGGTCCCTTTTAAGTGTATGAATAGGGGGAATTGGCTTCGCACTTTTGAGAAATGTGACTTTTTATGGTTTGAATGTCGCTTCGGTGTGTTGTGTTGGAACCTGATTGCCATAGTAACCGTATTCCGTGAAAAGATGATTTGGTCGTGAGAGCTGTGCTGCCTTGGGATCAATGCCATTATGGTGATGTTGGGTTAGTTACGGTAGGAGTGGGCTCCTGATACGAGGTGAAGTCTGGCCCTGTCCTCTAGCTCATGTGCACCCTCCTGCCATGCGATTCCTTCTGCTGTGTGGTGAGGCAGCCAGAAGGCCCTCATCAGATGCAGTCATTCCTGGCTTCCAGAACTATGAGAAATAAATTTTTCTTTGTAATTTGCCCAGTCTGTGGTATCCTGGTACAGCTGCAGAAATATGGACACAGACAGGATCCATTATGCATATGAGGTATTGCAGTTTCAATTATATTTACATCTAATGTTCAAAGTTTTTTTTTTAAATCTCACTCTATGCCACCATTTCCCAGGATGAAAAGCCCATTTTTTGCACTGTGAAATGCACCAAAGCATTTGGATTCTTATGAAATAATGCTGGCAATATGGAAGGAATATTTTTTAAACTTCCAAAATGATTCTCAAGAAGCAAATTGCATTTGCTTTTCTTAAAATGTCACCATAAATCTCCAACTCCCATCCTCCTTGCTTCAGTTCATATAAAGAAAGAAAGAAAATAACCCAAAGTCTCCAGATCCAGCTAATGTTAAGAATTACCAATATTAGATCCAAGATGCCTGAAGATGGGACCAAATTGATCCATATTTCTCCACCAAAGGAAAGCGGCAACTTTCGCATTACAAGTTAATCTGGAGAATACAAGCAGGGTGTTCCACTAGCAAGGGCGGGGGGAGAGATTCTCCTCTAGATCCATTGCTGTCTTTTCTCTGATGTTTACCTTCCCACTGTCACTCTTACTCTATTTCTAGTCTCCACTAAAGTAAACAAAGTAGACTTATGTCCTTCTGCACCATTCTGCCCTCTTTTGTCTCATTCAAACATGCTCTCTGGGAAGAGTCTGTGAAATGTGTGATAGATGGTTTTACAAAGTGAATCTTTAAAATTTTAAAGTTGTAATAAAGAACACATTGCCATTAATCCCCCTTAAAATGCACCTCCTTGCTTTGAACACATGTATCCCATTTTGCTTCCCACTTTCTGACTCAGTTCTGCGTGTCCTCTTTTGAGAGTGTCTTTCGTGATATGACGGCTTAGTGCCATCTAACAGAGACGCAGTCTTGTGAAAACATTACATTGTGTCTTTATCCACCTTATTCACCAGATCTGGCACTGTGGAATTTCTGGCTCTTACTCAAAATCAAAATGACCATGAAAGGTAAACATTTTGAAATATTTCAGGACATTGAGGCACCCAGGACAGCCCAACGAAGGACAGTCACAAAAGAAGATTTCCAGAAGTGCTTCAGAAAATGGCAAGGACTATGGGATAAGTGTTTTTGAAGTGGGGGGAAAAGGGGTAGGTGTTTTGAGGGGATTAATGGCAATGTGTGTTTTTCTGCAATGAATTTTTAAACTGTAAATATTCACCATGTATCTCAATCACTCTTTGTATTCATAATAAACCACTAATAAATGAAGAGACAAACATGTCAGCTACCAGGTAACTAAGTTTCAAAACTAAGCTGTAACCTGGAGAGACCTTAGCTTGAAAGTCACAGCCCTCACCATGAGCCATGACATCCAATTCCACCACCTGACAAGTCCATCCTCCACCCTGTTTTGTCTCACTAGGGCTCAGCGCTGTATTCTGGAGATCTGCACGCAGTCAACATAGAGGACTGCTCCATGTGTGTCATCCTCGCCCCATCACCCAAGGCGGTGAACAGCCAGATTCTGGTTGACACAGAGTCCATCATGGCCACCCTCAACGTCAGGTCCCTGAGAATCAGCTCCACTCACCCCAGCCCTTCGATGCCAGGTCAGAACAAAGAGGCTGGGAGGATGGAATGAGGACAGAGAATAATCTTTTCTCAGAAACGCTTTAATCATGAAGTGGAAGAGAGGTTGATCAGATGTCCCCTGCAATGCCTCCCACCTCTGGCTATGCTATAGTAGGAGTGGCCTACAGTTACTTCCTCTGAAATTCTAACCCTGAAGGAGGACTGATGTCCATCTGCTAAATGCACTGTATACGATACTGTTTTCCCATTTTAAGGGGAAAAGAATCACAGGATTGTAAATGCTATCATTTTCAGTTATTAATCTAATATCAAGGAATATGGCAATTGGTATATTACCATAATTAATGAGTTGTTATCCTTACTCAGTTTTCATTGGTTTTGAAAGGTGTTCAAGCCATGAGTTCTAATTTCATAGTTGAGAGTTTAAACTGTAATTTTTTGACTCTTCAGGATCTTTTCAATATACCAATTTTAGGAGCTTATGTCTAAGGCTCTTTCAGACTTTGTGGACTACAGATGATTTATTTCAGCTTCAAATTGGAAAGAGAACAGGAGGAAAAGGTGTCGGGGGGATCTTTTCAGATAGAGACCCTGTCTGTCTTCTGGATTCCTCTCAGTACCTGGTGGAAAGGTGCTCACTAAGTAGAAGCTGTTAAAAGACACGAGGCAGGGAGCTGGACTCCAGAGGGGCTACTACCTACTTCACTGCACTCACGAAGTATCTGAAGTTAATCCCAGGAAGAGCTTTTACTTCTCCCCACCAACTGGCCAAAGGCTTGTGAAACTACATCCACTCAACTGATAGGAAAGTCCTATGGTTTGTATCTAAAACAGATTTTCCATTCAAGACACAGAATAGGCTATGCTTGAAGCCCCCCTGGCCCAGCCTTTTCTGCTGGGGATGGTTCACTCACTGTCTCCAGGTCAAGAGCAGGGTCCTCGAGCCACAGAGCTGGTGACCAGAGCTGGCCCACCTTGCAAAGCCCTGGGAGAAGTGGAATGTCAGAGGCGTTGCAAGGTTCCGTTTGATTATGGCTGTGGACAGTAATGATCACAAGTCAATTTACAAAACCCAGAAAGCTCTCTCTGGCTCCTATGCACTGTTGCTAGATAAATTCAAGGTTCTTGAGAATAGAGAAGTAACCCAGTCTTTGGTAGGTGAACTGAACCAACTTCTCGGCATAACTCACTATGCGGCAGAACCCAACCTAGCATTCAGGGCATCAGGAGGTTTGGAAGAGAAGCACTAATAGCAAAAGATCTCAAGAATAACAAAGTGCCCTGAAAAGCTAAACTGAGGAGGTGGGAGCTCTTCCTCTACTGAGTAGATCTGAACATCTGTTGAAGTCTGCTGCCTGTATTGGTAGCTGAGCAATGAGGGTCACTCAAATCCACACACCGTGTGTGTGTGTGTGTGTGTGTGGGTGTGTGTGTGTGAGTGTATGCACATTCTTGCAACACTGTGATTGGATAGAGAAGAAGCAGAAAAATGTGTATACAATATAGGTCTGGGGTAAACTGACAACACCAAAAGCCTTCTTATTACTTTTAATCTCTCACCTCCTATATAGACTGGGAACATAGAAACTTACGATTCTAAGTCTAGTTACCTTATATGTAGGAATTTTCATCCCTTTGTTTATTTATTCAATAAAAATATGTTTATTTGGTGGGATGTGTCAGGCATTCTGTGATAGCTAGGAGGCTACCTGTAAGGCAGCAGCTGGCTGATTTGGTAGAAAGAGAAAGAAGAAAGAGAAAGGTGAAAGAGAAAAGGAAAGTGTACCAAATTAGTTGATACATCATGACATATGAGTAGACACTTTCCCCAAAGATAAAAAGAGAAACATAGGAAAGAACATATCACTGTGCCATTTCCGGTATGGGTGCAACCATATTCATGAGTCCATTGGAGAAACACCGGTCCAGACAGACTCAAAGGACCCAGTGGACAGAGGTCATCAAGCCTGCATATGTGGTGGTAGGCCTCCAGTGAAGTCACACTGTGAGAACATCTTGAAGAGACTTGTGAATATTCACTTAGAAGCTTCATTGACTACTCTGTCATCATAGAAGTCAACCTGGAATTTGTTTTTGGAAATTCTTAATCTTAGAAGCTTGTTTGACTCTCTTAATCATTGTTCTCATTTCACATTAATACACTTCTTGCACCATTACTTAAGAGGCAGAGAGTTTCACCTCTAAAAATCGAAAATATAAAGGATGGTGCAATTCTCTCAGGAGAAAGAAAACACCTTCTACACTGAGCACCAAGCTACAGCTAGGTCAGTGGTCCTCAGCATGAGGTAGTTTTGTGCTCTGAGGTCAAAGCATCTGGAGACAGCTTTGGTCTTTTCCAACTGGGGGAACAATATGAACTGCTACCTGGTCCAGGTCAGAAACACTGCTAAACATCTCCCACCACATGAGACAGCCCTGCAGATAAAGCCCAGTGGAACCGAGACGGAGACACCTGCTGCCCACATAACTGGCAAGCCTTTTGTGGCATCAGTGGGCTTTTCTATATCTTCACATTGCAATAAACCAAGACATCACATCACAAAGCCAAACCAGGACAACCAACTATTCACACAGAATGTCACCAAAGGGGATTACAGCCAGGGCAGCAAAGTGAGGCCCCTCCAAAGATCTTTAAGGATACCAGACCTCTGCTGGACTTCTCTGTGGAAACCCAGGGGTTTCCCAGTAATGTTTTAATTACTGCCTGTCACATCACAAGGAGAACAGGTTGGCAAACGTAGGTACTGAACTAAATAATCTGTGGCATAATCTAAACATATAACAGTAATTAAGTCTGACAACTTAATATGCTACTGAAATTTAAATGTACAGTAGTAATCTACAATTAAGCAATCTTTTGTAATAGCACCCTGCCAGCCTGGAAGATTTCAGGTATCATGCTGTGTACTATTAGGTAGCAAAAATATTGACTCGAGTAAAATGTACCCAAGCTACGATCTGACACTTATTCAAATTAACCACTGCTCTATAAAGAAAAAGACTTCGCTGAGGTGGAGATTGAGTCGCGTCCTCTGAGTCTGCATAGGGAGCAGATGTCAAGGCAGACACTCAGCCCGGTGCTTCTAAGTGCAATGAGAACACGGCCTCGGAGAGTCGGGGTATTTCAAGTTCCTTCTTGGCTGGGAACTGGAATCACAAAGTAGGATTCAGAGGATCTCCCCATGGAGAATTTTCTCCTTTTGAGGGAACCTGATCTCAGCATTTCATGGAAAATACCAGCCTCATCAGTCACGCTTTTAACACATGGGCAAGATATGTACCCGGAAAAGGGCACAGGCTTTGAAGTGAATCCCACCCATCACTGACAAGCGTGTGATCTTGACCCTGAACTGCTCTTCCCTCGTCTTCCAGGGTGATCTGACTGTACTCAATTCCGAGTTGATGTGACAGTCCTGCAATTCTTATTTCCTGACAGCGTCTATGGCTTACAGCCCTCAGAGGGCTCGTTTACCAATATTTATCACATAATCTCCGTTCCCTACTGGGAACTCTGTAATGTTGACCATGCCAATTATAGGCAGCTCACAGAGGATCTTGCAGGCTGGTAGAGAGTTTGAATTGTCCTCTGATTTATCCTGTTCCTGTTGCCCCTTTCCTATCTGGAGTCCTTTGCCTGTTCCTTCTGCCTGAGGGATACGTCCATCCCCCAGGACTTAAGGTCCCTATCGAAGATGTCTCCCTTTGAGCTCTGTATAGGGCCACATCCTCACCTCAATTTCTAGCCCTTAAAGTTTTTTTCTCATTAGTATCCGAAAGTATTTTATATTTGCATTTGTGATATGTGACTTGGGTAGCAATTCTCAGTCCCAGAGTGGAGTAGATTGCTTAAATGTTTCTGGGAGGAAGGAAGAAGGGGGGTGGGAGAGAAAGGATAAAGGGGAGGAGAGAAAGGACGGAAGGGTAGAGAAAGCGTGTCACACATTCTTGGAATGAAGTACAATTCCATTCCTCCAAG
>RJWM01021275.1:0-35655 GCA_004363535.1 Dasyprocta punctata | reverse complement strand
GCCCTGATTTTTTGAGGCAGGGTTGCACTATGTAGCTCAGGCCAGCTGACAGTCATTCTTACTCTAACACTGATCAATAATTGTAAAGGAAATATTACTGATGAATAAATACAATATATTATTGAAATTTTATTTCCTTGTCATGATATACAAATTTCATTTTCTTGTCTTGATATACAAATTTCATTTCCTTGTCATGATATAGACTAACACAATGGAAACAGTTCAATAAATTGTTTAATTAATTATATGCTTATCGATGTACATTGAAGTAAATGAGAAGACTGAAAGCTGGAAAGAAGCCAAATGAGTAATAAACAGTTTTAAGGCTGTCAAGAGAGAAAGTCAATATGCTATAATCATCAGACATTTGAAAACACCCTTGGGGTAATCATAAACATTTGCAATCAATTAAGTGGAATGCATGCATTTTATGGGTCTTCATTAAACCTACATCAAGACTACATGGAATAAATGTTGTGATTCTTAGGAATGTATTTATGAGGAGAGGAGGGTAACCAGTCTTCTTTTTAAAAGGATCTTCTTTTTCAATAGGGTGATAAAATGGAGGATAGTGCATTAAACGCATACCTTGAATCAGTTGATCCTTAACTTGGGATCATTACATCAATGTGTTCACCATACAGAAAAACCCACAGATAATTCACTTTTGTGGATTCCTGAAGAGGTGTGTGTGTGTGTGTGTGTGTATGTATGACTATAAGAAAGTATTTATTTCCACCTATAATAGTACAGTTGGTCATTGCTATACTGAGATTTTATTTTATCAATATATTATCCACAGTTCAGTCTCTGATTTTTAGAAATCTTTTTACAAATTATGATAGAGATTTACATATTACCAAAAAGCTTATAAAAAGGATCTATTCTGAAACTATGAGAAAAATGTCAGAATAGCTAAGACCATAAATAATCTCTAGCTGATCAAAAAAAAAAATGAAACAATTTCAAACTAAACTTAAAAATGCTGTAATAGGTATTTTAAAATGTTGAATTTTAATTGAAATATAGTTTCAATAATTTTCCTCCTATAGACAAATTTTCCTTCAACCAGAAAGAGAGTGTAGGTGTCTGCATGTGTCCTGACTCCTTAGTTTTCCGATCAAGGGTCATTGTGTAACACAAGCCAGGGCCTGAGAGCCCTCCAAATTCCTGACTATATTATTGGGTTCAGGGATTGGCAAAAGACCAAACAGGGCATAAAGTCTGATATATGGACACGAGTCTTAGTGTATCATATATAACATATAAAGACAAAAGAAGATAAAGGTTCTTTTTCTTAGTACAATAATCTGTAAGGATACACTTGGAGTCATCACTGCATCTGATCTTGCCTGGGAATGAAGCCAACACTTGAAGTAGAGATAAGGATGTGCTAAAAGTATCTAACTACTTTCAATAAATATATGACTCTGTGTTGTTACTGTAATAAACTGTTTAGGTTCCTGGCATTGTAGTACCCCTCTAGTCTCCACAACTGATCCAACCCAGTAGATTTTCCAATATATCTTTCCAAGTATTCAGCTATGGTATCAGTATTGCTCCAAGGCAAGGGAAAATAAAGAACCCTGGTCATTTATGTGATGAAGAGCCACTTCATGGCTGGTGCCATTCTAGTAAATCAGTTCTGTTCACTTCCTCTAACTCTGAAGCGCAACTTTTTCTTCATCAATATTTTAAGAATAGAATTCTTACATTGAAGAAAGATATCTGCTATTTTTTTCCATTTTAATGACCAGCTACTCCTTCAGGATACAGAAAATGATGTGAATGAGCTGTCTAACTCTGGAAGATTTTGCTCTTCAATAGCATGTGGCTATAGCAATTTTTTGAGGAAGCTCCACACTGATTTCTACAGTGGTTGCATCAGTCTGCATTCACACCAACAGTGGAGAAGGGTTCTTTTTTCCCCACAGTCCCTCTACTATTTCTTATTGGTTGATTTCTTAATGAAAGCCACTCTTTCTGGGGTGAGACAGAAACTCAGAGTTGTTTTAATTTGCATTTCTCAAATGACCAGTGATGTTGAACATTTTTTCATGTATTTATTTGCCATCTGTATTTATTCATCTGAGAAGTGAGTATTCACCTCACATGCCCATTTTTGAATTGAGTCTTTGAATTTGGGGAGTCTGATTTTTTTCAATTATTTGTATGTTCTAGATATAAGTCCTTTGATAGATGGAAAATTGGCTAAAATTTCTCCTCACTCTGTAGGCTGTCTTTTCACTCTTTGTGATTTCCTTTGATGTGCAAAAACTTTTTAATAGATGAGATCCCAGTTGTTGATTCTTTGTAGTATTTCCCGTGCAGTCTGGGTTTTGTTCCTGAACTCTCTGCTTACATTTGTATCTTTAAGGTTTCTTCTTACTTTCTCTTCCAATAATTATATAGTGTTTCTGTTTTAATATTTAGATCTTTGATCTATTTTGACTTTAGTTTAATGCATGGTAATAGACACGAGTCTAGTTTTAGTCTTCAGAATGTGGAAAGCCAGTTTTCCACCACCATTTATTAAAGAGGCTATCTTTCTTCCAGTGAACATATTTGGCCACTTTGCCAAAGATAAGGTGAGTGAGTGTGCTTGGAGTTATTTCCATATCTTCTAATCTGTTCCACCAATCCTCAGGTCTGTTTTTTTTTTTTCTTAATACCAAACTGATTTTATAACAGTCACTTTGTAATATAATTTTGAGTCAGAGATTGTGATGCCCTCTGCCTTGCCTTTGTTCCCTAGGATTGCTTTTGCTATTCTAGATCTCTCTTCCACTACCAAATGAATTTTAGGAATGTTTTCTCTAGTTCTGTGAGGTATGCTAACAGTATTTTGATCTGGATTACCTTAAAACTGTATAACAGTTTTGGGAGTACGGCCATGTTCACTATGTTGGTTCTTTGTATCCATGAACAAGGGGTATCTTTCCATTTTCTGATATCCTCTTTGATTTCCTTTCTTACAGTGCTATAGTTTTTAATGTGTGGATCTTTTACTTCCCCTGTTAGATTGGTTCCTAAGTATTTCATTTTTGGGGGGTGCTATTTGATATCTTGTAAAGGGTGTGGTTTCTCTAATTTCACTCAGTGAATTTGTTGTTTTTATACAGGAATGCTATTGATTTTTGAGTGTTGACTTTGTATCCAGCTACACTACTGAACTTGCTTATTAAATCTACAAGTCTTTTGGTGGAGTTTTTGGGGTCTTCTATTTAAAGCATCATGTCGTCTGCAAATCATGATAATTTACCTTCTTCCTTTCCTATCTTTATTCCTTTGTTCTCTCTATCTTGTCTAATTTCTCTTGATAATGTTTCCAGAACTATATTAAATAGGAGTAGTGATAATGGACATGCTTATCTTATTTCTGATTTTAGCGTAAAAGCTTTCAGTTTTTGACCATTTAGTATAATGTTAGCTGTTGGTTTTTCATAGATGATTTTTATTGCATTGAGATAAAGACCATCTATTTCAATTTTCTGTAAGATTTTTTTTTATCATGGAAGGGTGGTGGACTTTGTCAAATGCTTTTTCTGCATTTACTGAGATTTAAAATAGTTTTTTTATCTACCTAAGTAAATATCTTATAGTTTCTTCTAAAAGATTTCTGGCTATATCTTTTAGTGTGAATCTATGATGAATGAAGAACACCTATGAAAATCTGGAACAAGATTAATTAGGTAAATATTGAGATTATTTGGTGTACAGAGGGATTTGAGAATGCCAATGGGTGCAAATCTTATTTGCAAAGATAATATTAGAAAAACTCCCAAGTCTAAATAAGGATATAAATGGTCAGATAAGAAAAGATGAAGGAACACTATGCAGATTCAATTCAGTGACATTTACTCCAAAATATTTGATAGGAAAACTCTCAAATGTTAAAGACAAAGAGAAGATTCTCAAGACAGCAAGACAAAAGAAAGAAATAATGCAGCAGGGCATTCAGATTCATCTGACAGCAAACTTTTCAGCAAAAATTTTACAAGCCAAGAGGGACTAAGGTGAGATTTTTATAGTTGTAAGGGAAAAAAACAGCCACCGAAGAATACTGTACTCATAAATGATCCCTTAGAAATAAAAGATAAAGACATTCCCAGACAACTAACAGCTCTGCGTATTTATCATCATCAGAACTGTCATATAAGAAACACTAAAGGGAGTTCTTAAAATAGAAAGAAAGAAAAGCAAATGAATAAGAAAAAAACACTGGAAGGTACACCAACTGATAAGAAAAAGGAACTCCATAGACAAAATAAAAATGTTTTAAACTTTTAAGCATTGTAAAAAAAAACATTCAAATTATTATAAGGGCCAAAAATCAAAACAACTAAAGTAATAACAATATGAAGGAAAATGAAAAGCAACACAGAAAGATGTAAAATGCTACATAAAAATTCAAAATGTGAGGGAGAATTGTGTAGAAGGCTATATTAGTATTTTTGTTTTGTTCCTTTTTTTGTTTCATTTCTTAGTTTTACAATTGATGCTAAGATTTCAAAATGTTTTGTTATAATAAGTAGATAGTTTTGTAAGCTTCATCATAACCACATGACAAAAACTTAAAATAGATATGGTAAAATATAACAAGTTAGGAATCAACACACAGTACTGGAGAAAATCCCATTGTTACAAAGGAAAATTGCAAAAGATGGGGAAAAAGAAATAGAGAACAGAAGAATAAAAAAATAGCAAAACCATACTTATCAATAATTGCCTTAAGTACAAATGCACTGAATCATCTAATTAACTGAATAGATACAAAAAATAAATTATACGCTCCTTACAAAATAAATCATATCTGAAAATGAAGATAAGACATTCTATGCAACTAGAATCCAGAAGAAAAGAGACATTGCCATATTTACATGCAATACAACAGATTTTAAATCAAAAGCAGTTTTTTTAAGTCATTGAACAATGTTAAAGGAATAGTGCTGCAAGAGGAAATTGAAACACCTAAAAAAATAAAGCAAATGTTAATAGTCCTAAAAGGAGACCTTTATTATTATGCTTAGTTAATCTATCTTCAACCTTTGCACAATAACACGTAAGTCTTGGAATCAGGTAAAAACATCTCATTCAATATTGTTCTTTTTTTCACAATTATTTTGGCTACATAAGACATTTACACAATCTATTTGATTGTTAGAATTAATTTAATAATTTCTCAAAAAGACTCTAAAGAACAAAAATAATTCAAAAATTTGAATTGAAATTGCATCACATATATAAATAAATGTATACAGAATAGATATGTTGATAATCAATTTTGAAAAATATGAATGTATCTTTCTTTATTATTTAGGTCATCTTTAAGTACTCAGGTACAAATTTTGCAATTTTTATTGTTAATATATTGTAAAATTTTGTAAATGTTTTTCTAAGTATTTGAGGTTTTTATGCTTTATTTTACTTTTTTATTATTTGTAAAAAATATGATTTTGTCTATAAACTTTATAATTAAGTTACAAGTTTATTTATGTTTTTGAAGATTCCTAAGCTTTTTCTAGATAGGTATTGAGAAATAAAGATATATTTTCTTCCTGATATAATTTTACTTTCTCTAGTTTTGAATATTTAATCTTTTTAATGGTTAATTTATTAATTCTCTTGAAAGATTAATAATTTTACATTTCATTAATTTCTCATATTATGGTTTTTCAGTTTCATTTAGTTCAACTCTTATTTTTATTTATTTATTTATTTAAGAATAGAAATATTTATTGAGAGAAAGAAAGCTTCTGTCTGATAGAGAGAGACAGAAGGTGTCCCGAGTGGGTTGCCAAAGACTTTGTCTTTTCTAGTGACTTTTATAGAGCAAAACCCTGATGGGGAAAACTGGAAACTCACAAGGCAGATAGGCTTGAGGTGGGACAGAACTGTGGTCAACCAGTAAGATTAATTGTTTAGGTAAAATTGACCAAATCAGGGACAAATGAGGAAGTGAGTCACGTAGTGAGTGAGCATTCTTATGCCGCAAAAATATTAACCTAGTCAACTCTTATTTTTATTATTTTTCTTATACTTTGTGTTTAAATAGCTTCATTTGCCTATACTGTCAAGGTGGAAGTTTAGTTTTTTACTATTTAAACTTTTCTGTGTTTTCATATATAAGGCTACTTTGATTTTACTTATTTATTTGTATATTTATTCATTGGAAGTTATTATGCATAGGGTTAAATGATTTGATGTCTTTCATCTAATTTTGGACAATTATCAGTATTTTCCCTTCAAATATTTTTTTGTTTTCACATCCTCATTCCTTTTCAACACAAACATTAATTCAGTTTAATTTTACTGTTAGTGAGACTGATGTCTTTCAAACAAGCAGATGTAATTATAAGGAAGAAGGAAGTTCGGAATTCCTCCCTGCTATAATCTGTGCCCCAGATTCTCTAGATGCTGATTAAATATAAAATCTTCAGATGTAGCCATTCATTAAATAATGATTTGTTCATTTTTTTGTTTTCTGTCATTTTTTCATTTCACCACTGTTAATTTCTCATTATCAATAGAGAATATGCTCTCATCACTTGTGGTGTTTTAAACTTTGATCTTGTCTCAATTTTCAGAGACTTTTCAGTGGTTTCTATTTTTCTCTATTTTACTTTGGATAGATACCTATTTCAGTCCATTTCCTGTTGCTAGCAACATGATACTACAGAGCAAATGACACAGAAAAGAGTATTTATTTTAGATCACAGTTCTGGTCTGAAGTTTTGCACAGGCATCCTGTGCTGTCCCTTTTGCTGGCAGAGTCTCAAGGCAGCAGAGGGCATCACACGGTCAGTAACAGGTGCACACAGGCCTCTTCTGCTCTGCCTCCTTCTTTGGATAATACCAGTAGCATTTAGGCAATAATTCACCTTGATGACTTTATCTAGTTCTGTCACCTCTCACAGGCCGCATTTCTAAATACTGTGGTCCAGTTAAGTATCTATCATCTTATAACCCCCATGCAGATTAGATTTTAACATGTTTTGGGATTGTCAAGCCACAGCAATATACCAGTATTCTTTATTTCTTGCCTACTTTTGTCTTTTCCCCCTTGAATCAAGTGGACTATTTACAGGTTAATATGATATTTGAAAGTGTCAGACATATTCTAGATAATTATTCTGTAATAGCTCTTACTATGCCTCTGTAAAATTCCTGTTTTTCAGCACTCATGCAATTTAAGCATTTTTATAATAAAGAAGATTTTACCTTTAGACAAAGAAATTGGAAAGTAATTTGTATGGAAAATATGAATCCTCCAATTTTTTTATTTGTTTAGTTTTGTCTTTTTGAGACAGGGTCTCACTATGCAGTTCAGGCTGGCCTTGCGCTCAGTAGCCTAGGCTGGTCTCGAACCCACAATGATCCTCCTGCCTCAGCCTCTCGAGGTATGTGCCACCATCCCTAGCTTGAATCTTCCAATTTTAAAAGGAGATAAAAATGGATTTGAAATATTTAAATGTATCATTAAAACAGTCCTCTTTTCCTTAGTTCTAAGATACTATTCAGTTAATCAACTTTAATTTCACACTTTTGTCAATGAATATTGTCATAATTTTATTAGGAAGTATATTTTCATCTAAAGAGTAATTAGACATGATTTTTGTTTCAAAACTGTGTTCAAAATTTTATTTATAAGTTAATCTTTCATTGATAAAGATATTGCAAAGGGTGAATTACATTTTAAGAAGTTTTAAATTTCAGGATTAAATATTGATATAAGGATGATAAGTCAGTAATATATTCTTATATCCTTTTGATTTTGAGTGTTTGTTAAGTTTTTTTAAGTAGAGAGAGTAATGAGGTTTAATCTTAGGCCAACTTCTTAGTTCCATAATTTGAAACATACAGAGTTCATACAGGAGCAATGTTTCTAATGCATATAAATGCAAATGCTCCTGTTTGAATTTATTTTCTGAAATCTACCTTTTGCAAATTTGCAAACTTAAAGTGCATCAGTCCTCCATGGATGAGTGATGTGCTATGGTGCTCATTGGGAGGTGCTTAGGTAATGATAGCTTTGGTCTCATGAGTGGACCAATGCTGCTACGCAGGCTTTAAATGTAGTTTTCCTTCTTCCCTTATGACGACACAGTGTTCATCTTTTTCTTGATCTTCTGCCTCCTATCATGTGAGGACACAGCGAGAAAGCCCTCACAGAACACCAGATGTTTACTCCTGGATCTTGGGCTTCCTGGCCTCTGGATCTGTGAGAAATACATTTCTGTTCTTCATAGATCCCCCTATCTCAGGTACTCCATTATCACAGCACAGATTCATACGACTAGTGTAAGACTAAAATTCAGAATTGCTTTCCACAATAGTCTGTGCCCAACTTTTAAATTATGACCGTTAATTGAAATTATGTTTATAGCATTGACTTTTGGGGCAATTATCAGTTTCTTGTTATAAAAAGAGACTTATTCTGGTTACATTAACAAGACTGTGTCAAAGCTATGGAGTATTGGGCTGAGTACCATGCTAAAAAGTCTTAAAGAAGATTTTTGGCATTAATTTCCTGATTAAAATACAGAAATGTCTCTCATAAAATTTCCAGGCATCCTCAAAATACTTACTTTACTTTTTATTGGACAGACCCAAGGCAGGTGAAACTGGAATTTGAAACAGACTGTGCCACTTGACAAAACATGGTGAAAATCAGCTTGCTTTTCAAGTCATGAAACAGAAATTCATCAACTAACATTTATTCTAATCAATTTGTAAAGAATTGGAATAGAAAGCAAATAAACATCTTTTCTTCTGAAGCAAGTACCTCTCAGCAGAATAACATAAACACAATCACTTTCTAACGCTTGAAAATATTTAGAACTTTCTTTTCTACAGCATTCATACAGATGTGTTCCCTTGAGTATCAAACAAATTTCAAAAAAAAAAAAATGAGAGTCAGTGTGAGTTAAAATAGTGTTTAGCTTCAAAGATAAAGAGCTTTATGTGGGCAAAAACCAAGAGGCATTTGCTTGATGGCGCCATGCAATGGCTACTTTAAACAGAAAGTATCATGCTTAACAGTGCATTTCTGTTCCTGTTCCCATATTCCTCCCTTCCTCTCTATATTGAAATCAGTGGGTTTCATAATAAAGATGTTTACCCAAAGAGAGACTAAAGGCACTATGAACTCATGCTGGGAAACTTGAAGGAGGGGAAATTCTATGGCTTCATTGGCTATTGCCCTTCTCTAGTCTTTGGTTGTAGAGAGGACACATCTACGATTTAGCTGCTCGGTGTGGTGCATTTCGTGGGTGGGAAGCTAGCTCAACAACAGTGGTTGACCCTTTGTACCTATTTAATATACTGCTGATGTTTTTTACATTGAATACATAGTAGGTATTAGTATGTTATTTTCTTCCATTTTCTTATTTCCTAAATGTCAAAGAGGTTCTCCTTATAAGATCTGTATATAAAGAAATGTTAGTGGGAAAAAACTCCTCTGCAATTTGCCTTCAGAATTTAGCATAAGTGCACCTGTCTTCTGGAACCAAAGTTTCCACCATGCAGACCATGTACTGTTGGCTGATAAACCTGAAATTTCAGTCTCAAAAGCTCTGAGTGAAGTGTTAACACATTTCTGTCAACACAATCTAGGAACATGTCCCCACTAAGTTTTTTGTAGATAGATTTATGATTCTCAATCCTTGCTGTGGATAGAGAATCTTTTCTAATCCTCATCCCTCAAAAAGAGGACCAGAACTTTATTGAGATTTTAACCTCCTCTGAGAATTTGGGATTTTGGACTTACTGTTCCTTGAACTTCACTATCGAGCAAGTACTATGCCCATTTTAAATAGCAGCTGTCAGCTTTCTGTTAAACTCTTACTAAAACTGAAAGGGTGTTCCGGGAATGGCCTGATAGTCTCATTTTGAGAAGATTCATCTTACATTCAACAACTAACAAGATGTGAAGGGCCAAATGAGCTTGCTTATTAAATGCAAATCAAATTCCAATACCAACTTTGGAGGAAATTTTATTCTTGGTTTACCACCTGAGACAAAGTGTTGGCTCTAGTGGGTTTTAACTCACAGTGGTGCTATTAAACAAATGGGAGTAGTCAGTGTTGGTTTTTCTAAAACTGATCTGAAGCCTGATCCCATTCAGTGGGGCTTGAATTATTCAAGCTCAGTAACAGCTGTACAGTACTGAAAACGGACATGGTTACTTTACCAAGTGGGTGGAACCCAAAGCCACTCTCACATCTCTGCATAGTGCTCACCTGGTGACCCATTGCCAACAGCTTCATTGTTTGGTATACTTAGAGAACTACCAAGTAGTTCATTAAAAGCACCACTCTTTGGGGATGCAAAGTGGAAATATATCCCGGCTGTGTTTGAATTACACAGACATTCATATTCGAAGTCCGTTATTTGATGAGATCTACTGGATGCAGCACTGTCTAGATTGCCACCATTATAGCTGAGTCCATGATCACACTTGACATGATAATTTATATACCATTAGTGGCTGGACACATAAGAGACTCTTGCTATAATAAAATTATCACTTTAGTTAGGAGTGGTAGTGCACGTCTATAATCCCAGCATTCTAGAGACTGAGGCAGGAGGATCTCCATGAGTTTGAGGTCAGCCTAGGCTACATAAGCAAGTTCAAGGTCAACCTGAGCAACATAGTGAGACTATCTTAAAGAAAAGAAATGAAAAAGATGGTCGCTTTACACAGTATTTGTATCTCTTGTTAAAAGGTAACCCTCTTGTCTCTTGGTAAGAAAAGCCATACCAGATAGGCATAGTCAATTTTCACTGCAAGCACATTGACTATTTTGGAACTCTGACTATCGTGGATAGGAATTGTTAATACTTTTCCAGGACATGGAATTATTGTAGGCTGATCACTAGACTTGGGCATTACTGTCATATCCCCTGAAACTAATCCATATCATATTTTTAACTTAGCGGATCATTTACAGTTTTGCAAAGGTAGGCAAAAGACACTCAACAATGCACTCATAGTTTAAAGTTAAATGGATCTTTTGTGTACTCTTCCTTTGACAGACTTCTGATGTTGCTGAGTATTGAAATGGTCAAATATTGACTCAAAAAGATGTCTTTCTATACCTTTTTCACCCTTTCGTGGTCCACACACATTGGCAAGCACTTTGTTCACTTACTGTAGATGTTCTATGCAAGGCATCCTATCATCTTGGTGGCTTTCTGGATAATGATCAACCTGAAAGTGGTGTAGAATAACACAGACCTGCTTTTAAAATTCAAATGTTCATTCTGATCCTTCTTAGGTATGATGCTGCTTTCTTTTCCCATAGAGCAGCCTGAGAAGCAGCCTCGTCTACTGGTGGTCTGAAAGCTTAGACTTAATTCTGTATCAGTGTCTTGAAGTCTGTATTTGGATTGACATGATTCTGTTTCATAAAGATAATGAGGACTTTTTTGAATTACAGCTTTTGAAGTCCCAATATAATGACATATGCTGGTCAGAGTGGGAGACATAATCACTCTTTGTGAGTTTAGCAAAAATGTCATTGTATCTCTTGTGCCTAAACATTCTTGATGAAAGATCTGAGTGTAAGTAAGAAGCAATTAAGAAGGGTTAAGATGTAAGCATCAGAACAAAAACAGAATTTTTTTGGAACTAGAAGGAGAACTCCAACATCTGTCAATGGAGCATTTGCACACTCCTATAGGATGGAGGAAAACTGGACACTGATGATCTTTCTTATTTTTAAATTATTTCTGGAGTTCCCTTCATAAAATAATGCACTCTAGAGCAGACCTCCCAAATTGGGATAAGAGACTGAGTTTAACTGACTGCTGGAGTGATTTTCCTCACCGGAAAGATCTACTCATCATCTGACCATGATTACTTTAATCTTACCAATAAGTTCAGAGGGAAGAGCAGGGGGAATTCTACCCCATGAAGAACATTTATCAATATATTTGATATCTTTGCTATCATGATTCTCACTCTTTGCATGAACTGGTGAAAAAGATAGTGGACTAGAGACCTAGAGCAAAAACTAACACACAGTGAGGCTTGTGGGTTATAATGTTTCTGATAAAACTGTTCAACTCTGCTACCGTAGCTCATAACAAACCAAAAACAACATGTAAATATATGAACATGACTGTGTTCCAATGAAACTTTATTTACGAAAACCTGTTTCAGGCTCAACAATATTTTGTTAGCTTCTATAGCAGACAATTAGAACAGATTAGGCCATTTACTCTTAGGAAGTCTCCTCTCATGGAGAACTGAGCTCAATTTTTCTTAATACATCAGAATTCCTGGCAATACTAGCTGGCAAAAAGGCCACTTTCGTTTGTGTCCTGCATGAGAGATCTCAACAATTCTAGCTAACCCTTCCTCCTGTGATCTAGAACACCATGTGTACTTCCAGAACCATAGTTCTTGCATGGATATTACTGCCCTGCTGGAGCCATCTGACATGCACATTAGGGGAGGCCTCCAGAGTCATTCGAGCATCGAAGCAAGTGCCAGTATACAGTAATATAGTATTCCAATTCCAATGAGGCTGCTCTTGTTTATGTGGGGAGACATATGGACCAATATCTGTGAATCCTGGGTGCAGCTTTCCTTACAGTTGAAAATGCCTGAAAATGTCCCCTGAATTTCACTAACTTGGTCAATGACAGTCCATAAGCTTCCGAGGTCATTCTGCTCCACTTCAACACTTCAGCCAGGATAATTATAGATATAACAGACTTCCTCTCAGTGGGCAAAGGTGGAGTCTTTGCAACCTCAAGTAAACCTCTGGACTTGGATGAAGGTCTCCAGCCATGTTTATGCTTTATGCAGAAACCATATCACCTGATGTTTGAAGGTAAAATCTGATAGTTTGTGAGATTAATTTAGTTGGCCTAGTCTGGAAGCATGGTACTTCTGGTTAAGAGCAATCTGGCTCATTAAAGTCCTGCTGATAGTGTCCTTAAGTAAATATGGGAGAGAAAAAAAAATGAATGGTTTTGACCCCGGTCCCTGTGATTCAGATTGGTAAGAGGAGCGGCAAACACATGGGGGTATTTACTAGTGGCCAACAGTGTAGAAGGGGAATAAATATTACTGAAAGCTGATTCTCCACTAGTCTTTTATGTTACTGCATATTTTGAAAACAGAAGTGCTCCCTAGAGAAAAGGATATACCAGTTCTCTCACCTCAGGGTTCCTCAGTTAACATAGAAGCCCACCACACATATGGTATCCACCAGAACCGGCCCACACTGCACTGTGAGCTTGAGGTCAAGAGGAGCTGACATTAATATGAGGCACACTGATCGCTGTGCCAAGAAGGCTAACATCCACTCTTTCTAATCTGGGACAAGGGTTATTTTGTAGGTAGGCAGTTATTTCTGCGACTGATGGTTCAGCCTATTTTGACTCAACCACTGTCATGTTTTCAGGCTTCCAGTGACAACAAAATCTTGTAAACTGAGAGAGACTATTATTTTTTAATGCTATTACGTTGGAAATCTGTAGGCTTGAAGTCATTTTCTTTAATGACAAGGGTTCTATGTATGCATTTAATTTGTGAATTTAGGTCTCATTTCATAAATTTTCAAAAATTATCTTATTTCACTCCTAAGATGTAAAAATATGCTAGTGGTTGAAAGCAGGAAGAGACAAACAGTTTTTGAATTTAGGCTTCTTGGTTTATTGGAAGTTGCTTGAACTCCTATACCTCAGTCTTTTCAGCTATAGTAACTATGATACCAAAAGGCTATTATGAGGATTAAGTGGAATTATATATATGCACATCACATAAAACAGAGGCTAGATATCATAAATGTTTTATATATAAGGCTAGCCCAGGTGAATATATTCTTTACCGTTGAGAAGAGTAAATGGTATAATACAAATATTTACTGTAGTGCCTGGCAAATAAAATACTTATAGATATTTCTAATATTTTAATTGCTGCAAGATTTGATCACACTTTCTGTTGAAGTGGCTGTTACACATATTTTGTTCTTTTGTTTTTTCTTTTATTCAAACTTTTATAACTGACAACAAAGTTCAACCATAAAGACTTCTTTAATCTCTACTGTCCAGATTAAACACTTTCTTTACAAACCACAAGCATTCATTGTGTACCATTCATAACTTACCCCACTATTTTGTTCAGTGAGAGACATAAATATTTCATATCTTTTATTAACTATCAGCTTGTTAATTCTAGGACTAGAGTCTGTAAAACTTTTCATCTCATATTTTGCACTGCACTAAGCAAATGAGCAATGAATAGTTCCTGAATGACACATTTTTAAAAGTTCAACCCTTACAACCTCTTTTTCAAGCCTTTTAAAAGTGGCTTGAATTGACCATTCAAATAAAGTTTTCACTTGTCTTTCTTTTTTCTCCTTTTATGCATTTACCTAGAATAACAGATGTGAATTTTCTTTGTTAGGGAAGGTAATGTAGATTTTTACACTGTGCCCTTAATCATAATTAATTGCTTTGAAAAAAGTGTTTCTCTGATTAACAGGAGATAGAAGCCTGACTCTTAAAAGTAAATTATACTTTTCTAAGCAAAATACACCTGCAATAGCATTTGGTCCCAGCAGGCGATCCGACTCTATCCACAGATGCTGTTTAATCCATTCATTAATGAAAGCTATTCCTGATAATCACAGTAAAAGTCAAGTACAATTCCATGGTTTGAACTTAAAATGATGACACTGATGAATGGATATATAAATACATGCAGCCTTCTTCATGGTACAAGGTATTTATACCTTGATGTTTATTTTGGACACCAGCCTAGTTTTTTACTAACAAGATTTATTGTAAGTATTAAAGAGAAAATTTCTTTCATTAAATAATAGTACTACTGGAAGTAATTTTAATGATAGAAACAGGGTAATTTTTCATGAATTATGAAATTAAGTAAGTCAAAATCAAGTTTATCATAAGGCTTCCATTATTGTTAAAACAAACCCTGTATGTAGTAGAGGTCTCAGACATACATTGTGCAATGATAGCATTTTATTTACTGAAAAGAAAATGAAGAAAGAAAGAATGAGGAATTTCCAATGAGTGCAAATGATTCTATGATTCTGTGTTTAGCATACATTTCAAAAAATGTCAATGATAAAAATGTCTTCTGTTATGAGAATTTGTCCATTGTAATCTTCATAGGACTTGGAAAAAAGTTAGCAGGGGAAAGGATTTCTCCTGTTTGAGGAATTTCTTTTCTCAAAAGCATTGATAATCAAAGGGTAAAATTTTCATTTTAATACTGGGAAAAGGCCTTGATCCAAAATCAGTTTTTCTGTTCTCTATTTTATAGGACTCTTTTGACAGCTCTAACTGAAAAGGATTTTCTCACCCTAAAGACTCAGGGTTTTAAAAATTCTTTATTTCAACTTACTTTGATCAGAAGCCATAAACATACCACTTAACATTGTAAAGGTCACAGATAATCTGACTGGAGGAAAATTGGCAAAAGTATCAAAGCTCATTTTGTTGATTCCGGAGATAGAGTTTACTCTCCACTAAACTGTCCTGTCAGAAAATTTTCATACTTCATGATTTCAATTGTCACTTCCACTGATGACCCAATTATTTTCTTTATTGTCTTTGCTTGTTTTATTCATTCTTAGTTTTTGTTCTATGACCCTTAACTAACACAAACGAAACAGCAAAATTACGGGTTTCCATCCTGGAAACAACAAAAAAATGTGTTTCCAGACAGTGCGTCCAATTTTGGCTGAAGTCTACTCAGCAAGTTTAATGGGACTCTCGCTGCCAAAACTTCAAGCAACTTTTGCTTATTTAGGCCTAAATGTAACTGCCACTTGTTCACCTCCTCTGGGGTCCATGGGAACACTTATTTGTTGCTGTCTGGATTTCTGCTTTCCTGTTTGTTCTCAGTTCTATTGATGCTGCTTTCTGGCCTATCTTGGTTCATAATGCTGGTTCATAATGCTGTTGATTATGCAACACTAGAAAGCACTGTTGTTTTAGATTTCTATTTTTTTAATGCTTATTTACTTATTTGCTAAGCCAAACAAGTTGCACCACAAAGAGTGAAATCCTCTCTGATTTCCTTTCAACAAAATTGTGGAAACAAGACCCTTTCATGCAGGGGAAAAAAAAAGAGTTTTAGAGACTCCCCAAGACAACCTCTAAAGAAACACATTTCTAAATCTTCATTTCTGGTGATGAAAGAGTCAAAACTCTCAACAACATAATTTCTCTGCTGATCCTAACCTGTCCAGTACCATGAAGTCCTCACAGGCACCACATTAACACGGCCAGAAACAGCATGGGATAAAGATTAATAGAGGACCCTTCCATTCTTCCCAAGGAGCCCTAACTCACCTTCTCTCAAACAGCTGATGTGTATAGAATCCTTATCTAAAACTAATGGGGCTTCTGCCAGTCTGGAGGCAATGACCTTGTCAGTTTGTAACTGTGACGTACAATTGCGGTTACAACGCAGGTGTTCCTCAAGATGAACAAGGAGCAAAATGGCCTAGGAAAGGCATTGCTGAGATATCAACATTCACCGAGATCCTTTTCTTTCCCACATCCATAATCCCTTATAAAAACCACAACCTCAAAACCTAAAAATAGAAATTCCATTTGACTCAGCTATTCCTTTTTTGGGTATCTTCGTGAAAGAATTAAAGTCCTCATATTATGGCAACACATGCATATCTCTGTTTATGGCATTACAGTTACAATAGGGAAAATTATAGAGGTGACCTACATGCCCTTCAACAGACAAACAAAAGAAAAAAAGTGATACACCTACATATATATATATATATATATATATATATATTAGAATATTACCTAGCCATAAAGAAGGATAAATTTGAGTCTTTTGTAGGAAAATGGATGGATTTTAGGACCGTACAGCTAAATGAAATGAATAAAACATAGAAGGATAAATATCACATGCCTTCTCTTACCTGAGAAACACAAAATATCAGTAATTTCAAGAGCAAAATAAAAGAGAGATGGCAAGAAACAGGGAGGTAGACTATGTGGAGATGAGAAGGGAATGTGGTGATGGGAGGGGACAGGTAAGGGTCAAGGGAAGTAAACTGATCTGTATGTAATATGTGAGTGTAATTGTTACATATAGCAAAGGTACGATAAAAAAAAAAAAGTCAGTCTCTCACCATGACTGCAGTCCCCACTCAGAAATCACAAACTGCTCTCTTGCAGTGTGCCAAACTCCCAACTTTCCTATATTCCCTGACTATGTGAAACTCCTTCGGCCAGCCCCCACACGCCAGCTCTCAGGGTAGTGTTCGTCCTCAAGATTATTTCCCTGCATGGATCACACTCATCTTTATTCTATTTCTCCTCACAACTTATGAAAATAAAGGAGAAAGAGTATTTGAAAATCCTTGGAATCACTATGAAACAAGTCAAGCCATTAAAAAAAGCTTAATGAAATAAAAAATGCTATTTTTTATTTGCACATTTAATGTCATAAAAGTAAATATACTGAAAAAAAAAGTGTTTCTCTTCCAGTTGTGATGAATTTAGGAATAATGCTTTGCATTTCATCTTGGAGGGTTAAAAAGCTCATTTTTATAACACCTTATATCTTTGTGAAGTTTCGTACTCAAGCCAATATGCAGTGCTAACAATAAAGTAACATAATTTTAGTGACTCAAAAAACTTCAATATTGAAGTGATATTTAAATTTAGACAGCAGTGTAAGCATGATTATCAGAATTTTTAGGGGCTGGGAGTTTGGCTCAGCGGCTTAAGCGCCTGTCTGGCAGGTGTGAGCCTGTGAGTTCGATCCCCGGTGCCGGGAAAAAAAAAAAAAAAAAAAAAAAAACACCAAAAAAAAAAGAATTTTTAGTTAATAAATAAGTAGAGATTATCTTTCTTCAATGCCCTAGAACCTATCAAAAGTGATTTTTACTATCATAGAGATACACATTGCTATGAAAGGAAACAGAATGTTGTTTTTGTGACATACCATTATTTGAAAAATCAAGATATTCTGAAGTCAGACAAGTTTAGAACTATTTTTAAGTTGAATATTCGGTAAATATTTCACTTTAAAATCTGACTTTGAAGGTATTTCGTGGAAAGGAATGAATTTCATGGTGCTAGCAAAATGGTTGTTGCTCTTCTTGGTTTTGTAAGACTATGATGAAAAAACCCAAAAACAATGAGTAATCTTCCTGAAACTTTTTGGGATTTAATGGAGTTGCTTCTCATGATAAAATCAACTTATAAAACACATACAGATTATAAGGACTTACCATACTCGCTGTCGTAGAATATGATGAATTTCTGCCAGGCGTACTCTGTGACTACTCTTAGGATCACATCGTTCAAGTAGACAGGTGGCCGAACGGAGAGGGTGTAATCCTCGTTCCTGCTGCTCCGCGTGAGTCCACAGCCACTCCTGGGGGTGCCAGCTGTGGAGCGCTGGATGAAGAGGTGCGGGATATGCATAGCATCTGCCAGAGACTGGAGGGACCCAGCCGACGTGCAGCCAATGGAGCTGACCAGGGCCAAGATGCCTTGGTTCATAAGTTCACAGGCTGCAAGAGAGCACAGGAATATTCAGAGGTCAGTAGGATTTGTGTATTTCTCTTTCGGGAGAGCAGTGGATAAAAATTTACTGATCAATTACTCAAGGATGCACATTATTGTTTCAAGAAAAAAAATTCTGTGTGAGTAAATCCTCAAATTACAAAAAGCTGTGTGATTCAGTTCAAGAATCCTGTCCTCATTAGCTGTGTGACTGCGCAAGTCACTTAGCTTCTCCTGGTTCAGGTTTGCCATCTGCAAAGTGAGTAAAATAGCATGAATCTGGTGATATTGTTGTGAAGATCAGAGACCATGGAGTTTCTGTTATTTGTTTCTCACATGACCTTCAATTAACGGTTGATGAACTTTTGTACTTACCAATTTATAATTCAGAAAGAACAATTCTTTACTAAATGTATAACACAGGTTTTCAACAAGTAGATAATACATAACTTGGTGCTGGAATGAAGGGGAGGTGCAGGCAGGGAGGAAGGCATTTCTGGCCCCAGACAACAGAGCCTCCATTGTCTCTAAATAGTCAATGACACTTTTTCTTCTCAATATAATGGATTTTCTTTGACTCAGAAAAATCGGCATCAAATAAAACACAACATTTTAGTAACTATCACATTCTCTTCCTAGATGAATAAGTTCTAGTTTGTATTACCTGACATGATTTCAGTTTTAATTCTATGTTTGAAAATGCATTTTCAAGCATATTTAAGACTATGTAAAGTATAAATTATGATTAAAGATAAGCACAGCATATATTAAAAAATAGTTAATAGGTGATATCTCAGAATGCCACCGTTTGGAAGTAAGAGGTCAGAAATAAATACAGAAGTCAATGCAGAATGAATCAGTGCAAAATCATATGTATTTAAGAAGCTCAGGTGTTACAATTGATTCATATTTCAGTCTAAATTTTAGGTTTTCTAGTATAACATTCTCAGATGTAAGGTGTTAGTATAGATTTTTTATATAATTCTTGAAAAAAAGGGAATTTATGTGGCAATCAATTCCATGTAATTAATTAGCCTATTAATGAAAGCTAATTTAGAATGTGAGTTTAGAAATACTACACCAGTGATAAGAATATAAACATCACATGCATTTCTTAACTGTAAGTCAACCAATACACACAAAGCAAATTAGTAATCATTAAACTTTTTTCAAGCACTGCCTCATGAAAGAGATTACATTCATTTCAAATAAATATTAAAGATAGCACCAAGGATGAATTCTTTTTAGACCATAACAAGCTGAGGTGAAATTTCAGAAACATAGTTACAAATTTGATTGATGTCCATTTATCAAAAGCAATATAAATTTATACTTAAAATTGCAATACATTCATGCAAAACTCCTGGCTAAAAGTTTGCTTCATTGTTGTGTTAATAAGACCATTGCTTGTTTATAAAAGCAAATCAGAATTAAATTTTAAAATGTATTTTGTTTGAAAGCTTGATTCATTTAGCATTTAAAATAAAAATAAGAATTCCTTGAAGTGTACAAAGTTACATTCAATTTTTAGATTCCAATAATTGGAAATCATAAAGTAAATACAACATTTTATACACCTGAAGCAGAAAAAGTATAAAGTTGCAACTTTAAAGTTTTAAACAAAAAGTTCAGTTTCATTTACGTAGAACTTATAAGAAAATTGTCCCTTTCAATCTTTAGATTTAAAAAGATGAACTAAAAAATGACAAGTTGTATATTAATTATGGAGAGCACACAAATTTTTTCTAGCATATAATCTTATTTCTTCCAAATATTATCATAGTTTAGGTCATTTGTGGTCTATAGCATGCTGAAAGTAATGGAAGATTCCAGAAATAACTCATAAATTTTAAATTGCATGCTGTGCTGAGTAGATCAATGAAATATCACACCATCCTGTTCCATCTTACCCAGGCAGTGAATCTTTGTGGTCCACATGGGTTACCTGTTGGCCATTTAGCAGGCCTGTCAGTTATTGGACAGCCTGTCAAGGTGTCACAGTGTCATGCAAGGTCAGTGGTGTCCTAACATTGTCACAATGCCTATGTCGGTCGCCTCCATTTATCTCCTCCAGCAGGCATTACATTATCTCACATTATCACAAGAAGAGTAAGAACTGTACAATAGGATATTTTATTTGTCCATATTCATATAACATCTATTACAGCATACTGCTATGCTTTCTACTTTATTACAATTTTAATTTCATATTTTGCATATTTTATAAATTAAACCTTAAAATAGGTATGTATGTAGCAGCAAAAACATGGTACATGTAGAGCTCAGTACTACCTACAGTTTCTGGCATGCACAGGGGTCTTGAAATGTATTCCTAGTGGATGGTGGGAGCTACTGTGCTGCCTGTTATTAGTAAGAACACAAACTAAACAAATAATGACACTGGTTATTTTTATGTGAGTAAATACCTTATTTTTAGAATCCTCTTTGTTATTACCTATCCTGCTACACATACTAACAAGGAGAACTGAAATTTTTCTTAAAAATAAAGACACGAATAATAAAAAATTACAACCAGAAGACATATAACATTAGATCTAAGTGGTCATTTAGAGATTATGTAGCCAAGTACGGAAATCAAATTTAATTGTTATGGCAAGTATTACTTGTTATTAATTTGGCACCCTGGATCTCTATTCTGAGAAAGATGCTGTAACTCAATAAGAAAAAGTACAAACACCATCTTGTTGAGTTTCTCTTAAGAAGAGACTGGGAAAATACTAGCCTGCAAATAAAGACACGCTGCTAAGATGTGTTTATAGAGCTGCTCACAGTTTCCAAGAAATTATGCAACTCTCTTTAAAGGGGAGGGGCTAAACAGCCAGGTCTCCAACCTATGTCCCCAAATCCTTTTCACCATTGCAACCAAGAGATGAAGATTCTTTCTTTTGTAACTTTGACATTTTGCATGCCAGAAAATAAAATAAATAAAAAATAAAAAGAGGTCTCCATAGGGAAAACCTCAAATATTGTTAGATTTCATGAATAAATGGTAGTTCCACTAAAGAGGCAAGAAAGAGCTTACATATCTAACATGTACTGGACGAAGTTGATCCAAACACAGCCTCAGCAGGAAACATGTAAGAATGGGTCTATACCACAACCTATTGTTTCCCCTTTTCAGCCATAGTTGCTGCCAGTTTTGCCCTATTTTACCATTACTAAGTGTTGGTTGAAGCACAAAAGATACCACTGCTTTGCTCTTACTCTCAGTCCTCCCTGGTGAAGGTTAGTATAAGAAAGACCATAGCTCCTGACAGCTATGGGAAATCTGAGAAAATAAAGAGCTTCAATAGGCAAAGTTTAGTGAGGCATTCTTTCTTTTGCATGCATTTGATGCCTTGATTGTTAAAAGACTGAATCAAGGTGGTAAAGTTTTAATTCCATAAAATGTGTACCTCAGTGTATGAGATAGTGTGAAAATGGAACTAGGAAGATCAGTTGGTATTTGTGTTTCTACTATTATTTTAACTGAAAGAATAGAGGCCAAGGACTTGTTCGTGGCGTATTTCTTTCCCACCATTATTTTAAGTTCTGAGATTTATTTATATTACATATGAATATATACACTCCACATTCATACAAACAGACCACATTGAACACATTGTTGGTTTTGCGATTCCAGCTGTTTAAGATTCTAACACTATCGAACATGTTTGGAGTGTGACCTCATACAAATTGCCAGAAGCATACCTTTTTTTTATAGCATTAGCAGTTAGAAACTTTTTAACCTTTTTGGTCATTTGGCAGTTATGGAAAATGAGTTAGCTGTATAAGTGTACAAATTTAAGTTAAATGATGATCATGCACACAGTTCAAAATTTCTTTTTCTCATTACCAAAATGAGATTGAACATAAAATCTATAAAAAGTTTAGAAATGGATCAATTATCTGTTAGTGAATGAGAACTCAGTGAAATATTTTAGGATATCACCATTCTTCCTGAATATAAATACTCCCTGTGATATTCTTTCTGACATTTTATAATGACCATTTTGCCTTGACATAAGTTATTCTGAAGCTCTCAATTTACATGACTTTGGGCACATTCCATTTATGTATTTTAATGCATCTCCTCGTGCTGATGCGCTGGGACCCCGATCCTTTTGGCACCTGGTGCCTGGATGAGATGCATTGGGCCATGAAGATGTACTCATCATTAATGAGTTAGTCCAGCTATGATGAAAGTAGCCTCTTTGTAGAACGGTGGATTGGTCTCCTCCTGCTGCTTTCTTGCCCTTTCACTCCCTTTCCACCATAGGATGCTAAGATAAGAAAGCTCTCCCCCAAGGCCAACGCCTTGATTTGGACTTTCCATTCACCAGAACCATGAGAAGTAGATTTCTATTCTTTGTGAAGTACCTGTTTTCAAGTATTCAGGTAAAGCAACACAAACAGACTGAGACAGTAAGAAAGACTGAATGTTAGAATCCCTTCTCATAGTATCCTATGCCCAGCACTCTCCAGATACCAATTACATATACAATTTCAAATTGACTTTTCATTGAAATCATGTAAATCATTTAAGGTCTTTATTTATTTATTTGGTAACTGTTCCTTATTATCCATAGATTTTTTTTCTGGTTATAATAACAATACTGTAATAAAAATTCCACCTTGTAAAAAAAAAAGATCTTAAAAGATTTTTGGATTCAGTTCCCTCATATATATACACAATCTCTCAAAAAAATTTAGGTGTCCTCAAAACACTACTTTTTTTTGACTGGTATGCTAAAAGCAGACAAAAATGTCATTGAAAACATATTTTAGTCCTTGACAAGGCATGATGAAAATCAGCTTCCTTTTCAAATCATGAAGTAAAAATTAATCAACAAGCATTTGTTCTAATCAATTTTAAAAGAATCATTATGAAAAGAGTGTATATCAAGAACTTGCATATGTATTTTGCTATCACACTTTATCTGTTATTTATGTGTTAAATATCTAACTTTAGTCTTCTTTTATGTTAAATTTTTTACAATTTATGTAGCTTTTCAGAAAATTAGAAATTATTATGCAGCAAGATTGTCATCTGTAATGTTTTGCTTCAAAGTAACTTTAGAAAGACCTTCAGCTAGCCCACAGACTTATCAAATGATCAGTTTATCTGAAACTAGAGCCTCCCATTCCTAGACTACATAACTGATTGTCACCTGATGGGACATATAGCAACTAAACTTTTGGAAACTAGATGAGTGCAGAATGCTATATTTGATAAAATTTTATCTTCATAATCACAGATAGGAAAGAGTGAAGATTAAATGTAATTGTGGCAAAAACAATAATCAAGATAGTATTACATTTTTATCTTGGAAACATTTCTCATCATTTTATAGAAATTCTGGGTATTACAATTACTGTTCCTGAAGGGTAGGGAAAAGGATTCTGAGGATTTTCACCATAAAGAAATGATCAAATATATAAGGAGGTAGATAGGTCTAAGCAATAAACACTGTGCAATGCATACATGCATCAAAACATTACAGGGTAGCACATTATATACAATTTTTGTGCTTTTATGTATCAGTTAAAATAAATTTCAAAAAGAATAAACTTGCAGCTTTTTAAAATAGGGAGTTTCTTATATTTAGAGCTGATTCTTTCAAAATTAATGGCAGAATATTTTGTTTCATCAGATTATGTCCTATAAACATATGAATAAAATATTTGTACAATGATATAGTGAATAAACTAGGCATGGTGGTGCACGCCCATAAACCCACCACTCTGGAAGGCTGGCTAAAGTAGGAGAATTGCAAGTTCTCATCCAAAGTGGGCAATTTAGGCCTTATCTCTTAATAAAAAAATAAAAAAGGGTCTGGGAATGGATCTCAGTTGTAGAGTACCATGGGGTTCAATCTCCAGAGTTGAAAATAAAGACAAAGAAATATAGAGAACAATCTGTTTGTGTTTGTGTAAGAGAAAGAGAACAGGAGAAGAACCAATAGTTTACACTGCTTTCTCCGTTACTATCATCTATCCAAAATACCACTGACAAATCTCAGAAGGCATTTTCAAGTGCATCCTTCCTATTATTCCTTTTGCTTCTCCATGTCGTTTTGGTTAATGTGTACGGTAATTCTACCTTCTATGCGTCAGAGCTATTTTCTTCAAATATCCAAGGCCAATTCCTTTATTCAGCTAAACTACCCCTAAGACAATTAATAAAACTCCCCAAGTTCGTGTGATTTCATAGCCACTTGCTTAATCTTTCTCTGATCATCTACACTGTAAACAGAATGTTTTCTTTTCGTCTCATTAAATCATTCCCATATTCTAAAGGTTATCAACAAAATGCCAAACTATTATCACCTGTTGGAGTCTAAAGAGAAAGGACAGCCCAATGCAGTATGGAATCCTAGACAAACTGTGGGAACAGAACAAAGGTTACTAATAATGTAGTTGTTAAATTTTGAACAACATATGAAGTTCCAATAAAAATACTATGCCAATATTAATCTGACTGTTCTTTGATAATTTTTCTATGACCATGAAAGGAGTTAACATTAGGGAAGTTGTCTGAGGAATAAAAGGAAATTTTGTTTGTGAATCTGTAACTACTTCAAAGTCCAAAACAGATAAAATTGTCAAAGGTTGACGGCTTCTGAAAGAGAAGCCCAAATTCTAACCACAAGATATAAATCCTTAATTATCTTGGTCCAATGTATTTTCCATGCTCACTTCTACCTTCTGTAACTTTCTGCTACATCTTCCTTTTATTCCATATTTCCTGATTATCATGATGTTTATACTCTAGATTATACCTTCATCAGCCTATGTGTTTATGTGAAGAGAGGTTTCTGACATATCAACAATACGGTGTCTTCAAATTCAAAAGCATTGTTCCTTCATAGTACCTTCATTAATTTAGTCTTTTTGAGTTTCCCTTAGCAAAATTTGTAATATTCAGTATGTAGATTTTGCATTTCTTTTTTTTTTAATTTATTCATAATTACACTACGCTTTTGCATTCCATTGTAAATGGCACTTTTAATTTCCGATATTTTATTGTCAGCATATAGGAAAAAACATCCATTTTGGCATCTTGTTCTTGTACCATAAGCCTTGGTAAACTTACTTCTCCTAGGTTCCAGTTTGGTAGACTCTGAAGAAATTTTTATATAGACAATTATGTTGTCACCAAATGGAAGCAATTTTCTTTCTTACTTTCTGATTGGCATGACATTTCTTTCTGTTTTATGTCATTGCATGAGCAGGTAACACCACTGCAAAACTGAGCAGATACACTAACAACATCTATCCTTATCTTTTATTTGATCTTAGGAAGAAAGCATGCAGTCTTTGACAATTAGATGAAAATTTGTAACTTTTTGAACTATGCTTTTAGTTTACTCAGGAATACAGTTGCTGGGTGTTTTTAAAGTAAAAATGGATGCTAATTCTTTCATGATAAAAAATCTGAAAAATAGATATAAGAGGATCTTACCTTAATTCAACACAAACAACTTATGGCAAATCTCCTGGGGACATCATATTAAATGGGTAGAAAATGTAAGCATTCCCTCTAATATTAAGAACAAGTCAAGAATGCCCACTATCACAACTCCTGTTCAATATAGCATTTCAAACATCAGCAAGAAAAGTTAGGCAAGAAAAATAAATAAAAAGGGTATGTATAAGAAAGTAAGTAGTCAGATTACCATTCTTTTCAGATAATATGATCCTCTATGTAAAAGATAAATCCACCAAAAGACTCTTAGAATTAAGAACCATATTCAATAAGGTAGAAGAATGAAAAAGCTACTCACAAAAATCAATACTACTAATGAATCCATAGGAAAAAAAATTACAGAAAAACACCATCCACAGTAGCACCAAGAAAACTTATATACTTAGGAATGAAGTGAAATGATGAAATGAAAGGCCTCTACAATGAAAACTCAGAAAAAGTAAATTGAAGAAGACACCAGAAAATGGCAAGATATCCCCTGTTTCAGGATAGGCACAATCAATGTAGCCAAAATGGCCATACTTCCAAAATTGATCTACAGATTTAACATAATCACAATCAAAGTCCCCACAGCACATTTCAAACAAGTAGGGAAAACATCCTAAAAATCATATGGAACCAGAAGAGACCAAGAATAGCAAAAGCAACTCTGGCTAAAAAGAGTAAAGCAAGAGGCATCATAAATACCAGACTTGAAGTTATATTACAAAGCTAATGTGATTAAAAACAGCATGATACTGGCACAAAAGTGGATGTGACAATCAATGGAACAGAACAGAGGACTGAGAAACAACTCCTAAGCACATTCAATATTTGATCTTTGAGGAAGGTGCCAAAAACACACACTGGAGGAAAGACAACCTCTTTAATAAATCGTGTTGAGAAAATTGGTAATCCACATCCAGAGGACTGAATCTAGACCCATATCTCCCACCATGTACTAAACTAAAATAAAAATAAGTCAAACAAATAAATATTAAACCAGAAACATTTAACCTGCTGGAAGACAAGATAGGTAAAACGTTTCAAATCACAGGTATAGGAAACAATGCTCTGAACAGAACCCAAGTTGCACAGGAAACACCTCTGGAAATTAACAAGTGGGATCATATTAAACTAAAAATTCTCTGCAAAGCAAAAGAAACAATCAACAGAGTAAAAAGTCAACCTACACAATGGGAAAAATTTTGCCATTGATTTCTCAGAAATAGGACTCATATCTAGAATATATAAAGAAGTCAAAAAGGTAGACCCCTAAAACAAAGGATTCGATCAAAAAATGGACAAATGAAATGAGTAGCCACTTCATAAAAGAAGTCCAAATGGGCAATAAATACAAGAAGAAACGCTTGACAACACTGATCATTAGAGAAATGCAAATTAAAACAACACTGCCATTTCCCATCCTAGCCTATAAATAATGGTCATCATCAAGAAATCAAGTAATAACAAATGTTGGAGAGGTTGTAGGGGAAAAGGAGCCCTTCTGCACTGTTGGTGGGAATGCTAACTAGTACACCACTATGGAGATCTGTGTGGAGATTTCTCAAAAAAACCCCTAAAATTAGAAATCCCATTTGGCCTAGTTATTCCCGTTCTAGTTATCTTTCCCAAAGAGTTACAGACATCGTATTACAGTGCTACATGCACACCCATGTTTATAGCAGCACAATTGATAAAGAAATTGTGGTATTTACACATCATGGAGTACTTCTCTGTCATAAAGAAAGATAAGTTCAGTAATTTGTAGGAAAATGAATGCACATTGTGACTATAATGTTAAGTGAAATACATCAGACACACAAAGCTAAATATGACATCATTTTTCATATGTGAGATATGTAGTAAAAATAAAGAGCAAAATAAAAGGTAGATATTATGAAGTAGGGAGATAGATCTTTCTCAATGGGAAGGGGTTCAAGAGATGGGGATGGTAGGAAGGGATGAGGGAGAAAAAAATAATAGAGATGTGTTGTGTACCCGTACCAACCCCACATAAGGAATGTGAACACTATGCACTGTAAGCATGTACATAAGAAGGATCAAAGGGTGGGTGGAGGGGGGAGTAAAGGAAGCACAAAGGGGTGAAAAAAGGAACTGATATGTGTTGCATCATGTTCCAACTTAGTATACGTAGGAATGTACATATACTAATGAGTTCCTCAGGGAAACTTCCTTTGCATGCTTATAGGCCTTGCCTAAGCTCCTACCTGGCCAGGATTCTGACCCAGCCTCCCATAATTGTTGGAGTGCTCCCCCAATTTGGATTTGGCCACACTGATCTTTGTGAAGCCACTTTTCTATCTACTCTGCCTGCAATGCTATTTACCCAGACAGATCTCCATCTTTTTCCCTCCTATTAGTCTTCTGTTTCTGCAGTCTCTCAGTAGAACTTACTAGATCTTTACCTTAACAGCTACCATCCGATTTTTTTTTTTTGACAGGAACTCTTTGTGTAGCACAGGCTAGCCTTGAACTCAAAACAATCCTCTTGCCTTAGTCTCCGGAGTGCCTGAATTACAAGCATGCGCCATCATACCTGGCTTCTCATCTGACTGTATGTTGTATACCGATTTATTTCTTTGTTTTTACTCTCTCTTTTCCTTTAACATAACCTACACAATGTTGTGAGTTCTGTCTTTTCATAGTACTTTAGTCTCAAAACCTAGAATAGAGGCTGATCTATTACAGGCACTCAGTGAATATATGGTAAGTGCAGATTCTAAACAAAGAGCACAGTCAGGGTCTCGGCTTCAAGTGCACACAGCGTGAGGTAGGTTAGCACTGTATCTCTCCTTTTGGCCTTATTGACTCAATTTCATATCACTCAATGGCTTTTTTCTTACAGAAATGGCCTAATCCTGCTGATAAAGATTCCTAAATGGAGTCGACAATAGTTAACAGGAGGAAAATGAGAAGACTACTTCCTTTGTGGCAAAAGCGTTGTTTAGCATTCCCTGTGCAGACTATTTGAAGAAACTGATATTCTTTGTAATAGGATTAGCATGCATAAGCTCCATGAGATCTATTTTTTTAAAATTCAGATATTCTAGGCTTATAGAATACTTCAGCAAATATTTCTTCAAGGGTCAATGTAACATGATATGTAATACATTAAAACATGCAATTCATTGTTAGAAACCATGCTTCTTGGAAGGTTTTGCAGGAACAATACATCAAGTAGTCTGTTCCCTTTATTAGTCTGTGAACATTCATTTTAAAAATGCCTGAAACTTTATTTCATTAAATAATTTTTCAATGATTGGTGTTTTAATGTCTTTACACTGAGCAGAGGAATTTGTTTTAGTTTAAAATGAACTAAAATGGTGATTTGCTCTATTTATTTTTTAGCAACCTATCAAACCTCACACAATTTTTCTAATGTAGTATTTTCCTTTCAATTCACTGCCAGGCAATTTTAATTTTTTGTTCAACCTTTGACTTAATCAATGATTTTTGGATGGGATGAAGACATACAGTTGGCCGTAGGAGCTAGATCACAGTTACGATTCATGGACCAATCCCCCCCATCACAATCTGATGATAATCACATTTTACATACCATAACATGTGCTTGGACTTACTCTCTGGTGGGAAGCAATCTGTTGCCATCTGCAGTTTGTTATCATATTCTAATTTTACTAATAACATTTTTTTTTACCATAGAAGCAGAAGCATTTTTTTTTATTTCTGTGGGGAAACCTGTCAATGTACAGAGCTATGTTACAGTGCATAAGGTCAGAAACATTATTAAACAGTTAACTTGGCCCCTGCTAGCAGCAATTACGAAGTGAAAAGAGATAATTCCTCAAAGGTGTAACACAAAATCTGTGACAACTTTTTCAAAAGGCAGTTTTTCACTGAGTCGTGTGAGTTCCTTTTTCTTACATGATTTTTTAAGGCAGCATTGTGCGTACCATTGAAAAGGTCTGTAGTTGAATCTGACACTAATGTTCTTGGTGTACAATTCACTTAAACTTACACAGATGGTGTTTCTGCAAAGGAGGGTATAAAATCAAAATATTAGGCTCATCTGATGATCTCCCTAACCGCAAATATTAGCATAAAAAAGCCCTCCTTTTATCGCTACCATGACCTAGGAATTGTTGCTTTCAGAGAAAAGCACAGGTAATTGCAATAGCTCTCTAATTCAGAGATCTAGCGATAAGCCAGAAAACTTGGTTTTCAGGCTTAGTTCTCTTGTGAGAAAGGGCTCTGCCTGAGGCAAAAGTCACTGATTCTCTTTTTGAGTTTCAGTTTCTTCATGCATTAAAAGTGATTAGACTAGAAGGTTTTAAGGAGACAGAATAACAACATTTTTCTCTTCCCCTCTTCCCCTCTTCTCTTTGTTTCTATTACTAATAACCTTTCCCCTGGTCTGCACATCCTAACTATATTGGTTACATTTTGGCTTGAAAATTGTTTTATTTTTCAAATCAGCAGAGGTTTTACTCACTTCTGATTTATTATGAGAAAATGTTTTTAAACATATTTTTATTTTCCTGTTTCTGTGTTGATCTTGGACACAACTGGAAAATCAGTACATCCTTGTAAACTTGTAATGAAAATAGTATAATTGATTTTATTTGTAATATGTCTGCTTTAAAATATTCTGGCATCTTAGACAATTTGATGTTTTTCTCTGATGTGTACAAATTTTAAGTCTTTCTAAGAAAGATGTATCTATTTACAATGAAGCTATTTTCTTCTAAATGTACTTATGCATTATTAAATATTCATACCTTATCAATGTGAACTTCTCTCTCCCCTTCCCAACTATCTAAAGAAGAAAAGTGAAAGTTCTAACATTTTACCCTTATTGCAGGAAGTTTCCTTTTCCATTTTTAGAGACAGGACAGACCACTTTGAGAAAGAAATTAGATTTCATGCAAGTATATATCAAGGAAGCAATCTCTAGAAATACCAATCCTTATGATGACATTCTCTTCCCTGTGTTGTTTCATGAGACATTGTCATGTTTTATCCTTGATAAAACCTACTGTGACACATCACTCTGAACTCTTCCCACCGAGGCTAATTACAGAAATCATTCTGATGACAGTTAGGTATTCCAACTGCAAGGAAATATTTCATTCACAGTTTACTAACATAATTATATTTCTTACAACTTTGGAAATTTCATTTCAAAGCTTTTTAAAATCTGTTTTTTGCACCACAAATGCCTATGAAGTAAGCAGTGATCATTAATTCTTTATTCCCTTCATAAGACTTTTGCTTGTTATAAAGGAAAGCATGTATCTAAATGTACTTTTTCAATAGTACAGTCATATTTCACTATAATTTGTATTACCATTAAGGTTCTACTCTTTTGAATGAAGGTTCTTGAAATATATTTTGATTCCAGTAATTTCTAAAGTTCATAATCAGTTGGAAAATAAAATCTGTATTCAATCAGTCAATCAATTATTAAGGACAAGCCCAAAGGATGTATAGTAAACTATAAGATTCTTATAGTTGTATTGAGGCCTGTCATCTAATATTAATAAAACATAGACAATATATTTATTTAAAAGAAAACATAGCTAAATATGAAAATATTACTTGGATTCAAATAGGCATCTATTGTTATGTAATTTGAATTAATTTAATCTGCACTAGTAGTTTCTGCTGGAGAAGCACATTGACTCTTAAATTCCTTCAAAAGATTATCATTTTAAAATCATTCTTATTGATATAGCCTCCATATTTAATAAATATTTCATGCATAAAAATAAACTGGATCTTAAGGGACTATTTGATTTTGATAACTTAGGTGAAAGAAAAGTCACCCTGGAATGTGGAGGAAGGATCTAAACAATAGACTCTTTCTTTCTTTAGGAAAGACAGTTTTAGAAAACAGACTACCATCAGTTAACCCTACTCTTGTTTTTAAATTGATCTAAAAAGGGCAACCGTACTTACCATAGGATGAATAGGCATAACTCTTCCCAACTCCTACTTTAACATTTAACCCCTAAGATGAGCATATTAAGAGGTGGGCTTTTGGGAGGTTAGGAAATTAAAAGGACAGGATCTCATTATCTAACGGAATGAGGTCAATGGAATTAATGTCCTTATAAATGAAGTATGGTGGAGTTTCCCTGACCATCCACTATGTAGACAGAAAAAGCCACCTAGGGTAATGGGCCTTCACTAGACATCAGATCTGTTTGGTATTCTCATCTTGGACTTCCATCTTCCAGAACCATGAGCAGTAAGTTTCTGTTTTTTACAAAGTGCCCAGCATGGGGTATTTTGTGAGAGAAACCTGAAAGGACTAAGATAATCAGTAAATTCACCAAAAGAAAACTGAGGAAAATATAATTTAAAATACTGAATACCACGTCTACACTCCTGGGCAATCTCACTGATAATACTTTAATGTGCAGTGCACCAATCAAAGAAGGGCTTGTTGTGCATCAACTTAATGGGAAGATTTCATAGAGCCCTGGGAATTATAAGTGACATTGCCATGCAATCATGTATGCGTCCAACAGTGAGCACTGATGATTAATATTTTTACCAGACACATGTTTATCCAGGTATGGTGATTACAATCTCTCTGATATTATTTAAATAATGGCCTGTTTACTGAGTAAAGGTTTTGTCTTAGTGAGATGAAACAAATGTCAAGTTACCATGTTGCTTTTTTCCCCTATATCTTAGTGTCATTCCATGTTGACTTTCTCTGGAACAGGTAATATGAAGAGGGAGAGAGAACAAAGTCACCCAGTGAAGTTATGGTAAAGTAAAATGTGAACTCCAGTGGTCTAGTTAGATGCATACACTCTAAAACTAGAGTGCCTTGGCTTTAATTCTGCTTTGTATGCCATTTACCAGAATGATTTAGGAACCTTTCTAACACTCTCTGGATCTTATTTTACTCACCATTAAAGTGTAAATCATATGAATACATACACACTACTGAAGATTCTAGTAAGAATTGACTGAATAAGTACATCTTAGGGAAGTGCCTGATATACGGTGAGTGCTCACTGAATGCTAGCCATCGTTTTTAAATTCAAATTTTTAAAAGAATGGAGTATAAGAAGACCAAGAGCTCAAAGTAGTCTTTTAAGCTGCACCTGCATCTAGGTACCATCGCAGTTATAACTAAGGATAGCACATTTCCTTTGGTCCTTAGATAAATACAGTCACAGGAACCAGCTAATCAAAGCAATCAATTTAAAATATTTTCCCATTGTGAATAAGGAAACTTGTACAAACTGTGACACTGAAACACCTTGCTAAGATAGTGAGGTTGCATCAAAAGAAATGAATGCCAATGACCCACAGACTTGTTGGTTTTTTGAAATCAATATTTAAATACAGCCTTCTTTTAAGCATGATATCTCCAGAATGTAATTTTAAAAAGAAGTTGAACTTCTATCATACATCGTAGAACTTACTTGGGTTTTGTACTTGAAGTGAAAAATAGAAATAAAATTTATTGACACTATCACAACCTATCTTCTTTTCTTTTTAAAAAGTTTAATGCATTTTCTTCCCAAATTTCCATTTTCACTTTACATTTTTTTAAAGAAATGCAATAATCTTTGTAGTAGTTGTTTACTGTTCTTAAAATGTTAAATTGGTTTCAGAGAACATCATTTCATTTATAATACAAGGAACAGAACGGTTTGTCAAATTGATATTGGCAACAAGTAGCAAAATCAACATGGAACAAGTTTGTTGTTTAATGGACTCATTATGCAAAATTTTAAGACAATGATAATCACATAAAAACAAACAGCCAAATCATTAAAGTGAAGCATCTTTAAGATACATGTTAAAGTATTTTTTAAATAACACGAGATTTGAAAACGTAGTAGAAATTTATTGAAGAATGATATCAATTTCATTCCTTTCAAGTTTTAGACATAAGGAACAAAAATTTTTGGTTCAGGGAAAAAGACCTTTGAAGGTTGGGTAAATCACATCTTCACTTAGAAATTTACAGGTTGTGTGCTTCCTACTTTGATCAAACCAGTGCAGGGTCACTCACTCTGTCCTTGTGTTCGCCTGTTAGCCAAGGAGATTGGGCAAAGGAAGAAGAGCTAGAAAGGTATTTGAGTGAGTGGTGAGAAACACAACATCCCACAGGACTTGCATCTTTGAATTTATCTAGTGCTTCTGGCACAAAGTACATGGTTGCTGATATGAAATGAGCTAATTTCTAAAATTATAATTCTGCAATTACAATTTGTAAGTTATGAAGTTAGCTTGTATTTCCACTGCTTAAAGCATAATGATGGCACCTTATTATTGCAAAGTAGAAAAAGAAAAATGCATGAAGGAGAGAATTACATTGAAATATTTTATTATTGAATTTATTCTTTATAAGCAATGATGCAAAAATATAAGACAATATGTGCTAGATAACATTGTATTTAAACATAATAGTGCTAGCATATTTTAATGTTCTATAGTATCTAGTGCTGGATTTAACATATCAAATATATGATATGTACATTAAACATTATAATTACAAACATATATTACTGAGGTTATTTACCCTGAAACTGGACCTTGAGTAAACAGCTCCATTAAATTAACCACATGTATTTAGAAACAATAATATTGGGTTGTGAGTGTAATATTTTTGCACTTAAAGATTTTAAGGGAGAATGGAAGCCTAAATGATATTTGCAAATTTCAGTTTACCCTTCTGCAAAATGGAGTTAGTAATGCTTAGAGGCTGGTTTAGATATAGTAAAATATGAAAGATGTAAGCTACTATTACTGCTATTAAAAGGTAATTATTCATTAGTTTAGAAGTGCAAAGCATATATAAAAATTAAAATGTATTTACTCCCCCAAAAGATAATACTTATTAGAAAAATGAACATTAGCATCTGTAATTTTTGCAGTGGATGGGGAACAATTAGTCTTATTCTAAGTGTCCATTGAGATGATACCTTATGTTTTACTTTACAAATTTGAACATGTTAATGTTTAGACTAAGTGGGAGGAAAATGAGATTTCTTCACCAGGACTTAGGAGAAATTAATTACGGATTTGCTACTTTGAGGAAATTATCCTAAAGTTTACTATGAAGTTGATAATCACGAAGTATGTATCTTCTGCACATAATTCTCTAGGCTACGTCCATTAAGAATTCTGCTGAAACAGAATCCTTGATTTATAGTATTAGTCATAATATGTGAGTGAAGACATATATGCATCCTGATGTCAATGTCTTTTAATTACAGGCAAAATAAGAACATCGTAATTTCAAATTGAAAATGAGCCCCACCTCATGAATTTTATGGTGCTGTTTTTCCAGTTTCTCTGGTGACACAAGAAACCTTCTGTATTAGTGAAAGGAGTGTCAGAAAGCCGAACCAGCAGCCCTGCTGGAGGAGACCCTTGGTGAGGGCTACAGTCATCTCCCACAGTCACAGTGGGGCTTATTCGTGTGGAATACTAATGTCTTTGGCACAACTGCTAATTTTGCATTAGGGTAAACTCTTCCAGCAACCTGCTTCCTTCATGGATTTATGGAATTTTAATTTGTATTCTTAAAAAGATAGGTCAACAAGAGATTAATGTTAAACCGAAACTAACTACTCTATTAAGATGTAGAACTGATAGGAGAACTGCCTTGTTTTCTGAATAAAGAAACTATTTTT
>RJWM01021274.1:0-35659 GCA_004363535.1 Dasyprocta punctata | reverse complement strand
TGCAGCTGGTCCACAGAAACTAATTAAGCTTGCACCAGGGACCTAGAACTAGAAACGTGGCCAATTCTGGTTAGAGGGCCTGTTTTTCTCCAAATATGTACTGCTCTCAGGCAAAACCATCTTCTGTTGGTTCCTCTCAAAAGGAACACACAAGACCTCCCACTCCCAGCCTTTCTTTTGAAATCAAGAAGCCTGCTGACTAGCTGGGTAGAGAATCCTTCCCCTTGCTAAGTCAAGCAGAACCAAGGCTCTTCCTTGGTCTTTGGTAAATACCCTGGTTTGTTTCTCCGATATCTTCTTGCCTTTTCTTCCTTCTCCTCCTCATTGCTGGAAGCATCTATAATTAAAGGAGGCTTCAGTTTCCAATTATCCCTCAACATGGAAGTTTAAATAATAGGAAAGAGTAGATTTAGGGTGTGGCTCAGTGGTAGAGTATTGCCCAGCACACACAAGGCCCTGGCTTCATCTCCAGCACTGAAAAAAAAAAAAAAAAAAAAAAAGAAAGAATATTGTTTTTTGGTTTGGTTTGATTTTTTATTTTTTTGTACCAGGAATTAAACTCAGGACCCTGTGCTTGCTAGGCAGGCATTGTGCCACTGTACTATATCCCCAGCCTTGGTTTGATTTTTTTTTTCGGCACTAGGAATCAAACTCACAACCTCACACCTGCCAGGGCAGGTGCTTAAGCCACTGAGCCAAACTCCCGACCCTGGTATTTTGAGGCAGGGTCACACCATGCAGCTCAGAACCGCCTTACGCTCACGTTGTAGCCCAAGCCGGCCTCAAACTCACAATGCTCCTCCTATGTCAGCTTCCCGAGTACTGGGATTAAAGGCGTGCGCCACCACACCCGGCTCTTGGTTTGATTTTTTAAGAGAATAGTCACTTTTTAAAAATGTCTTTTTTGATTCCCAGTACCAAAAATCAATCAATCAATCAATGTCTTTTTTTCGTGACAAGCAGGTAAAATCTACTTATTTAACACAAATCTCTAATACAATACAATTTTATTAATGCGATAACCCTCATGTTGTACATTAGATCTCTAGACTTGTTCATCCTAAGTATCACTACTTTGTATCCTCTAACCTTTATCTTCCCAGTTCCTTCCCTTCTCCTGTCCCTGATGGCCAGTGTTCTAGTGTCTATCTCTGTATATTTAAGTTTTTTGTTTTACATTTCACAGATGAGTGAGATCATGCAGTCTTTTTCTTTCTGTGTCTGTCTTACTTCACTTAGCCTAATGGCCTCCAGGTTCATCCATGCTTTGGCAAATGGCAGGTTCTGTTTCCTTTTTTTTATGGCTGTATAATAACACAGTGCATACATACCATATTTCATTTTTTTAAAAAAAAATAGCAAACTTTTGTTAAAGGTAGGGTAAAAAAGACTCTGCAGAATGATTTTGGGCCAACTAAAAGTAGGAAAAGAAGCACACCATACAGCATGAGGGTGGGCCACCATGGATGAGAGAATACAGGCCGGAGATGTAGCTCAGTGGCACAGCACCTGCCTGGCAAGCGCAAGGCTCTGAGTTTGATTCCCAGTACAGACAGAGAGAGAGAGAGAGAGAGAGAGAGAGAGAAGAGAGAGAGTGAGAGAACACAGTCGCCTCTATATTTTCTTTCACACTCTTCTGTTGATGGACACTTCAGTCATTTCTATATCTTGACTACTGTGAACAATGGTGCAGTGAATGTAAGAATGCAGATGTCTTTGCGATGGTGATATCATCTGCTTTGGCTCTGTACCCAGAAATCTTGCTGTATTGTATAGGGAAGGTTTTCAAACTTCAATTCTTAGCCAGCTTTGCAGTGGTAGCTCTGAGTTTATCCACTGTGCCCAGTGTTTAGTTCCCCTGCACCCCACTCCCACTCTTGCAATTCAGCAACCTATGGCAGCATGCCAAGGGCAGCAGAAGTGATTTCCAAAGACTCACGGGGAAGGGGGGCAGTTCAGCTCTAAGATCATGGCAAAATTGCCCAGTATGCAAAACTGGCATAGGTGCCAGGCATGGTGGTGCACACCTGTAACCCCAGCACTTGGGAGGCTGAAGCAGGAGGATCATAGCAACTTCACGACCAGCATGGACTACAAAATGAACTCAACTCAAGGCCAACTTGAACTGCATAGTGAGACCCTGTCTTAAAAAAAAAAAAAAGAAAAAGAAAAGACCATTGGAATAGGTTTCCACCCTGATTACCCTCCCCCATCTCACTGGGACATCATGGGTCTTCATGCATTCCTCTGGCTTTTCAATGCCTAGCACAGTGACAAAGCTGTAGGCCTGCCCTCCTGTCAAGCCGACCTCCTCCTCCACTTCCTCTCTCCAAGCAAAAACTGGTATCATGAATATGTTAGGTTTTGAGCCATATGGCTAACTGAATAAAGTACTTTGTACAGGACCTAAGCATTTTCTACAAAGTCATATCTATGATACTCATACTCAATGCAATTTGCAGCTAATGAAGCCATTGAATTGATGTGCATGTCATGTGATCTTGGTAATGTGGGTGTCAGAAATCCCTTCTCTCAGTTATAGGGTTATGACAGTGGGGAGTACCCAAGCCACTGAAAGAACATCTGTTCTCTTTACCTTCTCCAGAATCCTAATCACTCAGTCTCACAGCTTGCCACCTTGAAAACAAACTAAGGGACTCATCTACCTTTCCTTATTTCAGATAAATTTGAGGATAAATCTGCAGCACGGATAAGCTCTTTGCAATTTCTTGGAAGTAAATGCAACTCCTAATTCCTAGTATGACTTACAGGCCAAAAAATGTTAAATGGCCTTGGCTGCCAACAACAGAGGAATTGGTAGGAAATCAAGAGAGCAAGGACAAACATTTCTGTCCCTTCCCTAACCTGGCAAAGTGAAAAACCTCCAGGGATCTGAAATGATTCAAAGAGCTAAGTAGACACTGGACAGATTTCCCCTGCTGAACAAGAGGAAACACTTTGATTTGATTTGCAGCAACTGAAACCCTGAGCCCATGTCAGCTTGGCTTTGCAATAGAGCTGCAAGCAAGAGTCTTACACCAGTAGCCAGAAGACTTCAGTTCCAGTAGCTCTTCCAAGAACCAGTGAGATGACCTTCCCCTCTCTGGCTATCAATTTCTTGCTACACAAAATGAATGGGTCTAGCTAGTGGGTCAATTAGCTTTATTTTTTATTCTTTAGGTTTTTTTATTAGTACATATTTGCCATACATAAGATCACATTCATCATAGGGTATTTGTACCTGTATGTAATATGTCCTGATTCTTCTTCTTCCCCATTCCCCCCTCCTTTCAACACTTCTTCCCCTCCCCATTTACCAAGGCTTTGTTTCCATTTTTACCCCCATCCTCTTTTTTTAATCCCTTTTCCCTTCTTTCCCTTCCCTTCCCCCTTCCCTTGTTCCCCTTCCCAGTTGAACATATTCTCCCAATTAGGTTTTTTTTTTTTTTTTTGGTATAGGCAATCGACCTCACAACCTCATGCCTGCCAGGCAGGTGCTTACACCACTAAGCTAAATCCCCGGCCCTATTTTTTGAGACAGGGTCTCACTATGCAGTTCAGGCTGGCCTTAAACTCACTTTGTAGCCCAGGCTGGTCTCGAACTCACAGGGATCCTCCTGCCTCAGCTTCCTGAGTGCTGGGATTACAAGCATGCGCCACCATGCTCGGCTCTCCCAATTAGCTTTAAAAGACCCCTTTTCAGGCCGGGGAAATAGCTCCGTGGTAGAGTCCTTGCCTTGCATGCACAAGGCCCTGGTTTAATCCCCAGAATGCTCCCCACCCCACAAAAGCCCTTTTCTAGCTGGGTGCTGTGAACCATGCCTGTAATCCCATCTACTTGGTATGCTGAAACAGGATAACATGTTCAAGCTCAGCTTCGACAACTTAGTGATTTAGTGAGACTCTGTATCAAAATAAAAAGGGCTAGGGCTATAGCTCAGTGCCAAGGCTCTGGGTTCAATGCCCAAGATTGCTAAAACAAACAAACAAACAAACAAGCACAAATACATTTTCTTTTCATTCTTTTTTTTTCTTTTGTGGAGTTGGGGACTGTGCATGCTATACAAGCACTCTACCACAGAACTACACTTCTAGCTGTATTAGTCACTTTTCCATTACTGGAACAAAATACTTGATACCTCCAATTTAAAAAAAGGAGAGGTTTATTTGGCTTACGGTTTCCACTGGGCTTGGTCCAAAGTCATCTGCTCCAAAACAGAACCAACATCATGAATAGGCAAAACAGAGGAAAGTTGCTCATCTCATGTGGCCAGGGAGCAGAGAGAGAGAAAAGAGCAACTGAGGACAATAATACACCAAGTCACACCCCCAGTGACACTGTCCCTGCTGACTAAGCTCCACATCCATTTTCAGGGCCATTTAGATCTAAACCATAACACCAGCTTCCCCCCTTTTTTGGCAGTTCTGGGGATCAAACCCAGGGCCTTCTCACTGCACTATATCCCCAGTCCTAATTTTTTTTTTTTTGAGACAGGGTCTTGCTATGGAGTTCAGGAATTGGGCTTGAACTCACCATGCAGCCCAGGCTGGCCTCAAACTTGTGGTGATCCTCCTCAGTCTCCTGAGTTCTGGGACTACAGGCCTGCACCACCATACCCAACTCCCCAGTCCTTTTTATTTGGAGACAAGGTCTCACTAAATTGCTGAATTTTGTTGCTCCTGCCTCAACCTCTCAGCGTGCTGGGACTGCAGGTGTGTACCACTACGCCCAGCTTCACCGACGCATTTCTAAATGAAGTCAAATCTAAACATCACCCAAACATTTCCCAGGTCAGTAATTTAAACTGGGCTAACTCCCAGGTCGTAAAAGTTAAACACCAGAATGGACCACAAAGCCCACTTGATCCTGCTGCTTTCATCTGATAACTGTTCTTCAAGGGAGGCTGAGACTTCCTATCTTTCTTGGTCACTGGATACTTGTAGCTCTCTGTGATACCACCTGCACAATGATGCCTATGTGCAAAAGAAGGGACTGTGCAGGAACTCTAGGAGAGGGGACACAGCTAAAGGTTTCAGCCAAGTCCTCCCTAAGGTAGAGCAAACTAACTCCTTTTATGAGAAAATCTTCTAGAACAGGAATCATTTTAACATAGAGAAATGTAACCAAAAAAAGAACAAAATATTAAAAATAGAGAAATGTAAATCATGGTTTTATTAGTAAAACCTTACACACCCAAGTCACTTGCTGTTTTTTTTTTTTTCAGTGCTGGGAATAGAACCCAAAGCCTCATGCTACACAAGCATTATCATCACTGAGCTATATCCCCAGCCCGCTTTGCTTTCACAAAGGACTACTATGCTGAATCTTTTTGAAAAACCATGAATAGCTCCAAGATTATCTTCAGTGTCAATCCAGATTTTCGAATCAAATCTGTAAGCATTTAGAATAAATCCACTCTGAGCTCCCTATGTTAAGGACCACAGGAGGTACGTAGCCTCTGCCCACGACTTGAATTCCCGCTGAAGACACAGGCAATGTAAGCTTGGGAATCTGGGATTCAGTGGAAGGGCCAGCTCCTCAGAGTTGGTGGGCTCGATGTGGGTGCCAGCAGGTATGGCAGGCTCTACAGTTGTGATGGCCTGTGAAAGCTCTCTGGTATGCTTACAAAGATGATACACCTGCTTCCCATCTCTTTGGCCTTGAATCGATTTGACTGAGAAGGCCAAGGAGGGGGTATGAAAAACAGGAAGGTCACACTGACCTCAAGAGAGAAAATCCAAGTTGAGTGCGGAGGCACATGCTGTGATCCCAACACTCCAGGAGGCTGAAGCAGAAAGATCACAAATTTGAGCCCAGACTGGGCAATTTAAAACAAAACAAAACAAAACAAAACACAATTTTTAAAGCTTAAAAGGGCTGGGAATGTAGCTCAGTGCAAAGGCCCTAATTTTAATTCCCAGTGTCACCAAAAGGGGATGGGGGGAGGGCAGAGACAGACCAGACATAGGGAGGAAGTAGAAAAGAGAAAAAGATCCTAGCTGGCCACAGTGCTGCATGCCTGTGATCCCAGAACTCCGGCAACTGAGGCAGGAGAATTGCAAGTTCAAGTCCAGCCTTGGCTATAGTGAGACCATGTCTCAAACACAGGAATAATTGTAGAAGATGACTAAAAAGCCCGGTGAGTCATGAAGCACATTGGAAGATGTCCAGCATACCAGGATCAAAGTGGTAGGCCCAGAAGGGGAACCGCTCAGAGGCAACCAGAGCACAGCCCTCCTAGAGAATGGACCAGAAGGGGAGGTTTAGCTGCAAATACCTCCTTCTAGGCCTGCAGACAGGAGCGAAGGGGCCTTCTTTCTCTCTGTTATTAAAGCTAGTCATCCACAATTCTGTTTGGAAAGTGTTGCATTTTTTATTCTACACTTTTTTTGGCCCATTATAATTATTGACATTAATTGCACATGGCCAGGTGTGGTGGTGCATGCCTTTAATCCCAGCACTCAGGAGGCTGAGGCAAGAGGATCGTTGTGAGTTCGAGACCAGCCTGGGCTACAAAGTGAGTTCAAGGCCAGCCTGAACTGCGTAGTGAGACCCTGTCTCAAAAAATAAAAATAAGGCTGGGGATTTAGCTCAGTGGCTTAAGTACCTGCCTAGGTTGTGAGTTTGATCCCCGGTACAAAAAAAAAAAAATTAATTGCACAGATTAATGGATTTCACTGTAGCATGTATTGTGCGTTGACCCATTGACCATGTCCACCTTCCTTTCTGCCCCATCTTGCTCCCTGCCACCTCCTCCTTCCCCTTCCCCTTCCCTGAAAGTCTCTCTTCTGCTTTCAGGTCTTTTCTTTTTCAATTTTCCACATATGAGAGAAAACATATGACACTCGTCTTTCTTTTCTTTTCTTTGTCATCTCTTTACTCTTTCTTTCTTTTGTTGAGACAAGGTCTCACTATATAGTGCAGGCTGGCCTTGAACTCACTATGGAGCCCAGCCTGACCTGGAACTCACAGCAATCCTCCTGCCTCAGCCTCCCAGGTGCTGGGGTTATAGGCGTGTACCACCAGGCCTGGCAACACTCATCTTTCTGTGTCTGCTTTATTTTACTTACTATGATGTCTTCTTGGAGAGGTTCTGTTGAATTCATCTCTGTAGTCCAGAGACTGAGCACTATACTTTGCCCATAGCTGCCCAAGAAATGCCTAATTGAACAAATTGATAAAGTTAGACTCACAACGCCTAGGTTCTCAGAGGAAAGTAAAATCAGACAGGCAGAAAAACTCCCTTGGGCAGGGACAAGAGAGCCTTTCCAATGAGGAGTGTGTTTACAAAATTCTCCCAGTAGCCCTGAGCTTTGGAGTTAGCTGGAAATATGAAATACAGGCACAAGGGCATCCCTCAGCATTTTCTAGAACAAAATAATGTGTGCTCAATCCCCTATCTTTCCCTCTAGATCAGGGATCAGATCTCCCCTTATCAGGACCCCAGCCCTTATCTTTAATACCTTCAAACTGGCAGTCAAATTCCTCCACAATCAACTAGAGAAAAGAACTAGTAGGAGATGTATATTAAAGGACTTGTTGTAAGGATTGGCTTACACCATTACAAGGACTGGCTAAACTAGCCTGAAAACTGTGAGATGGGCCATCAGGAAAGGCCACACGTGAAGCAGTAGTCCATAGGCAGAATTTTTTTCCTCAGGAAAGTCTTAATTGTTTGTCAGACATTTCAACTGATTGAATGAGGCCCACTCAAATTAAATTAAAAAACTCCTTTACTCACAGCCAACCCATCCAGGTGTGATAGTGCACGCCTGTACTGCCAGCACTCAGGAGGCTGAGGCAGGCTGTGAGTATGAGGCCAGCCTGGGCTACATAGTGAGACCCTCCCCCTCCTCTCCCAAAAGGATGAAAAGCATCTGAATTACCTCTAATGGGCCAGTAGTCCCCCAAAGAGTAATCCCCAGGCATATATACTGACTTTGTTTACCTTTCTAGAGAGAAGTGTAGTACATAGATAACAGCATTATTACCACCCACATTTACCTTCAGCGATAAGATGATCAGATTACCTAGTTTGGGTTCTCAGGGATGTTTCATTTTAATCTAATGATTCACAGTTCTAAGATCATTTATTTAGTGAGTGGATCTACAGTGTTCATACAATTTTTAAAAGAAAGCGAGGCATGTTGGTCCAATCCTATAATCCCAGCACTAAGGAGGCTGAGGCAGAAAGATCACTGTGAGAGTCAAAGCCAGACTGAGCTACCTAGGGAAACCAAAAAAAAATGTGACTACTACTCAACTATAAAGAATGACCACTTTGAGACATTTGTGGGAAAATGGATGCACCTGGAAAACATAATACTGCATGAAATAAATCAGACACAGAAGCTTAAATATCATATAGTATTGCTCATTTGAATGAGGCAAAGTACAAGAAAGAAAATGATAAAGGATGGCTAGAAAGGGGACAAATAGCATCCAATAGGGAAGTGGATCAAGGTAACAAGGAGAGGGAGGAGGGGGAGGGGAAGAGTAAATGAGAGGAATAAAGATGTGTCATGTACAGGATCCTAATAACTCAAACCAATGTAGATATGATATGCCATAACATGAACTAAGACAAATAATAACAACAAGTATAAAAAAGTGATAGGGGAAGCAGAGAAGGAAGGGAGAGGGAAAAGAGGAGGGGAAGGGGAGGGGAAGGAGATTAGAAAAAAACCAAACTGTGATATGTGCATGTAACCACTCCCCAAAACGAATGTAAACTGTGTGAATTGTAAACATGTACTGATAAAATTAAATTAGAATTAACACCTTGAACTAGACTAGCTAGCTTGTTATGCAAGAGAGAAATAATTTTCCTTACTTGAGCTTCTGTATTTATGGGGGGTTTTTTTGTTTGTTTGTTTGTTTTTTGTGGCACTGGGGATCAAACTCACAGCCTCACACCTGCCGGACAGGCGCTTAAGCCACTGAGCCAAACTCCCAGCCCTAGTTTTTTGAGGCAGGGTGGCACTATGTAGCTCAGGCCGGCCTTGCGCTCTTTGTAGCCCAAGCGGGCCTTGAACTCACAATGCTCCTCCTACCTCAGCCTCCCGAGTGCTGGGATTAAAGGCGTGCGCCACCACGCCCAACTTTTTTTTTTTTTTGACAGGATTTCCTTATATAGTCCAGGCTGGCTTTGAACTCACTGTGTAGCCCAGGCTGGCCTCAAACTCCTGGTGATTCTCCTGTGATAGCGTCTCAAGTGCTGGGATTATACATGTGTACCACCACGCCCAGCAAGGATCTCTTTGTTACAGTAGTTTTTTGTCCTTTACCCAAATACAGGCTTCTCGTGGGACTGTGTTAAATGATAACTGTGCCCTTATAATTATCATCTCCTTTACTAGGAAGCCAACTCCTAATTGGTCCCTCTGCTTCCTATTTTGCCTCCTGCATCTATTCTCAGCAGCTGGGGTGATTCTTTTAAAAGGGAAGTCAGGTCATATCCATTCTTTGCTAAAAACCCTTACTCAGTAAAAGCAAAATTCCTAAAATAGCCTGCAAGGTCTTGCACAATCCACGTCTTCTTCGCAATCACTCTTATCTCATGAACCTTACTTTCCCAGTCTTCCCTAGTCTGCATCTAGTCTTCAGTCAGATCAGACTTCCTGCTTTAGGGTCTTTGCACATTAGAGTCCTACGCGGTCAAGATATCCATGTGGCTCTTTATCTCCTTCAAAGTTTTGCTCAAATACCTCTCTAGATAAGGCCTACTCTGCCCGCCCCATGCAAAACTGTACTACTTCCTCTGATTCCCTAGCATTTTAACCCACATCCTTGCCTCAAATTCTCTATAGCACATATCACCATTTGACAGAATCTGTGTTTTCTTTCTTCACAGGTTTATTGTTTGAGATGCAGACTCCATAAGGGTAGAGATTTTTGATTGTTTACTGTTGTTTTCTTTTTTAAAATTTTATTTATTTATTATTTATTCTGCAGTGCTGGGTGTTGAACCCAGGGCCTTTGAACTGAACTCTATCCCCCCAGCCTTTTAAAATTTATTTTACAATTATTATTATTAGTAGTAACAGTAGTATTTTGCGATAGGGTCTCACTATAGTTCACGCTAGTTTTGAACTCATTATATAGCCAGGCTGGCCTTGAACTTTCCCTGCCTCAGCCTCTTGAGTGCTGGGATTACAGGCATGTACCACTAAGCCTGGCTTTATTATTTTTTTTATTTTAATGGAGGGTCTTACTGATATAGGGGAATGAAACTCCCAACCTACTATATGTGTCCAGTACGAGTTTGTGTTCTCTAAAATCAAAGAATGAATTTTAGGAACAATGCAGGTTAAGAACAGAAATATTTATTGAAAGAAAGCTTCTGTCTGAGTGAGCAACAGAAGGGGTCCTGAGTGGGTTGCCAAAGACTGTCTTTTCTAGTGACTTTTATAGAGTAAAACCATGATGGGGAAAACTGGGAACTCACAAGACAGATGGGCTTGAGGCGGGACAGAACTGGGGTCAACCAATAAGATTAATTGTTTAGGTAAAATTGACCACATCAGGGACAAATGGGGAAGCAAGTCACGTAGTAAGCGAGAAGTCCTACGTATCAGGGACTTTCTGTAGGGGGTTGGGATGGTAATTCCTGGCTTCTCAAGGTGATCCATACCTAATCCCTAATGTTCATACTTAGGGTGTTTCCTTTGTTCTGCCTTTTGTCTTGATATCTGGCCCCCAGTAGGAGGTGTGGGTCTCTTCCAAGGTCACAAGACATCTGGTCCTCTGTGCTGGTGCCTTTGAGGGCCTAGCCCTGTCTGACTGCCTATAATATTTCTAACTAACTCAGTTGCCTGTAACACTACTGATAATTAAATTGCTAAATTGCCCGGACTGGGCTCAAACTGGTGATCTTTCAACTTCAACCTCCCAGAGTACTGGGAACACAGGTGTGTACCACCACATCAGGCTACTGCTGTATTTAAGTGACCATAAAAAGTGTTCAATAAATAGCCAATGAACAAATTTCTCAGGGGCAAACTTCGTAATCTCTTCAATGTCTAGCATGCTGCCTTGAATGCAGCAAAATATTCAGTAAATATTTGATGAATGAACTATGATGAAAGAACACTAATATTCTTCTCTCTTGCTATTTACTTCCTTCTCTAATACCTATTCCTATGTGTACACATGGGCCTACATCAAAGTGCTGAGCTTGTGAAAGTATGACAAAAGGTCAGAAGTCATCCATGGACACTGCTGAAAATGGCAGTAAGACAAAGTATGCTGCTTAAAATAAAGGTGGGAAGCTGTACAGTGGTATATGCCTGTAATCTTGGCAAACTAGGAGGCTGAGGCAGAAAGATTGCCAGTTTGAGCTCAGCCTGTACTATTTATTTATTTATTTATTGTCTTTTTGAGACAAGGTTTTTCTATGCTGTTCAGGCTGAGCTTGAGCTCACTTTATAGCCCAGGCGATCCTCATGCCTCAGTTCCCCAACTGCTGGGATTACAGGCATGTGCCACTGATATAGGAAAATGATCTCAGTGGGAGACCTCCAAATATATGGGGGAATGAAACTCCCAACCTATTATACGTCCGGCGTGAGTTCGTGTTCTCTAAAAATCGAAGAATGAATTTTAGGAACAATGGAGGGTAAGAGCAGAAGATATTTATTGAGAGAAAGCTTCTGTCTGAGGGACAGAAGGGGGACCCGAGTGGGTTGCCCGAGACTCTGTCTTTTCCAGTGACTTTTATAGAGCAAAACCCTGATGGGGAAAATTGGGAACTCACAAGGCAGATGGGTTTGAGGTGGGACAAAACTGTGATCAACCAATAAGATTGATTGTTTAGGTAAGATTGACCAAATCTAGGACAAATGGGGAAGCGAGTCAGGTAGTAAGTGAGCATTTGTATGGATTAGGGGATTGGGATGGTAATTCTTGGCTTCTCGAGATATCCATCCCTAATCCCTAATGCTTATACTCAGGGTGTGGTTGCATTTGTTGATCCTTCTGAGATTTGGCCCACAGCAAGAGGTGTGTATCTCCTCCAAGGTCACAAGACATCCTCTGTGCCTGCTCCATTGAGAGCCTAGCCCTGTCTGACTGCCTATAATATTTCTAACTAACTCAGTTGCCTGTAACATCACCATGCCCAGCTCAGCCTGGACAGTTTATTATTTATTTATTTATTTATTCATTTTTGAGACAGGGTAGCCTGGGCAATTTAGCAAGACTAGTCTCAAAAAAAAAGTATATCTATCTATCTATCCATCTCCAGATGGGGATGTACCTCAGTGACGGAGTATCCAAGGGTTCAATCTACAGTACCACACATGAGAGACAGAGACAGAGACAGACAGAGAGACAGAGAGAGAGAGAATATGCTGCTTTGAATATTTTCTGCCTACTTAGATAACTTGTACTCTCCAGGTCTCAGGTTCGTGCTATGTAAAATGAAGCTAATAGATTAGATGACCTTGGAAGCCCACCATCCCCCCCCTTTCTTTTTTCTGGTACTGAGGATTGAACCCAGGGCTTTTGCCCTGAGCTACAACCCCAATTCTTTTTTATTTTTTAATTTTGAGATAGGGTCTCCCTAAGTCACTAAATTGTCCAGACTGGACTCAATTTTGGGATCCTCCTGGCTCAGGTTTCCAGGTTGCTGGGATTATAGGCTTTTACTAGCATATTCATCTCATATATATATGTATATATATATATGTGTGTGTGTGTGTGTGTGTGTGTGTGTGTGTGTGTATTTTTTTTTCTTTTAGAGACAGGGTCTCACTATATAGCTGGACTTGAACTCACTATGTAGCCCAGGCTGGCCTTGAACAAAATCATGGTAGTCTTTCTGTCTCAGCTTCCCAACTGCTGGGATTACAGGCATGCACTACCACGCCTGGCTTCACTTCTATTTTTAATTCTGGAGCCAGGTGTGGTGGGGCACACCTGTAATCCCAGCACTCTGGAAGGTTGATGTAGGAGGATCCTAAATCTGACCCAAGCCTGGGCAATTTAGTGATTTAACAAGACCCCATATCAAAGTTAAAAAAAAGTAAAAAAAGGATTGGGGTTGTATCTCTAACTGAAGGCCCCGTGTTCACTCTTTAGAATCACTGGCGAAAAATGAAGCAAAAGACTAGTAGGTCCCAGGGCCTCCGATGAGCTAAGCAAACGTTTCCCCAGGACAAAGGGTCACTTTTTTTTTTTTTTGTGGCACCAGGGATTGAACTCACAACCTCACGCCTGCCAGGTAGGCGTTTAAGCCGTTGAGCCAAACTCCCGGCCCTAGTTTTTTAAGACAGGGTCACACTATGTAGTTCAGACCGGCCTTGCGCTCGCGTTGTAGCCCAAGCCGGCCTCGAACTTGCAACACTCCTACCTCAGCCTCCTGAGTGCTGGGATTAAAAGCGTGCATCACCACGCCAGGCTTCACTTTTTTTTTTTTTTAACACATGGTCTCACTGTGTAGCTCTGGTTGGCCTCAAAATCACAGCGATCCTCCTGCCTCCGTCTCCCGAGTGCTGAGATTACAGGCATGCACAGCTGTGCTAGGGAATATAGTCACTTTTGATTCTAAAATTCTATGATTTTTCTCTCTAATCCATGATTTGAATATGCTTAATGAAAACATAGTGTAAGAATAAAGGTGTAAACCAGGCGTGGTGGCGCACGCCTTTAATCCCAGCACTAGGGAGGCTGAGGTAGGAGGAGCGTTGTGAGTACGAGGCCCACTTGGGCTACAACGGGAGCGCAAGGCCGGCCTGAGCTACACAGTGCGACCCTGCCTCAAAAAACCAGGGCCGCGAGTTTGGTTCAGTGCCTTAAGCGCCCGTCCTGGCAGGCGTGAGTTGTGAGTTCAGTCCCTGGTGCCGCAAAAAAAAAAAAAAAAAAGAAAAAGAAAAAAAAAGAATAAAGGTGTACATTGGCCTATTAGCAAGTATCATAAAAATAATAAAACAGTGGTAAAAGCCACGCTAGTGAGATAGGTACGGTGGCACATACGTGTACTGTACTGGGGTGGTGAAAGCAAGAGAATTGCAAATTCAAGGCCAGCCCTGTATCAAAATTTAAAATGTTTAAAAAGTCACATTAGCAACACAAGCGATGCCACTGAAGCTCAGGTGAGGCAGACAGATGGTATTAAAAAACCAGGTTTTCTGATTCCTATGGGACTTGTTCTGGAGTCCCACAGTATACTGTATTTTCTTTCCTTTCCAAGAGTTAAATAAATCAGGCCTTTACTGCCCAGACATTTGAGAAAATCTAGTCTCATTTGTTTGAATGCCCGTGGTCCCAGCATTAAAAACAAAACACAGTTTTTCCTTGTAGTGTCCATAGATGACTCAGGTAGCCTCCCTTCTGTCATTTTCCTCCTGGAATTTGTCTACCAGGCAATGACAGCCCTGTGCTATCTGAAGGGTGAAGAATTTCTTCGGATGCGCCAGGGTTTTGAGCGTCTCTGTGATGTAAAAATGCCTGCATTCTGCCCCAGCCTTTTAAAGTGGTAAAGATCTTGTTCAGAAACCCGCACTTCCTAGTAGCTGCCATCTAGATTTTTATTAAAGGAAACTATAAACCAGAGGCAGTTGTTAAGTTTTTTTCGCTGAAGTAGGAAAAAAAAAAAAGCAAGCGCGGCTGACACCCCATTTGGGGGAAAGAGCTCTCTCTACCCGTCACAGATAACCGCCACCCACATCCTCTCGCCCACGGGCAAACGTCTCCACCCGAGCTATCACCACCCCCCTCCGCCCAACTACCAGGGGGCGGGGCTATTTTTTCTCTCGCTCCACTTCGCACCCTCCAGCCAATACCCGAGAGAACCCTAGGGAGGGTGACGCCGAAGCCGAGACTCCGCCCCTTATTTGCGGCTCAGCAAATCGCAGCCGGTGGAGGTGTGGCCCTCGCGCTGATCCCGCCTTCGAGCGATAGGTAATTTAGAGCGGCGTGCCGGGCGGGAATGTAAGATGGCGGAGTAGCAACGCGTAGCGGTCGGTTTAAGTGGCAGTGTCGACTTCGCTTCCCGTCTCCACAGCGGCAGTGATTGCTGAACGAAGAGCGCCTAGGCTAACTGCTCAAGATGCCGAATATCAAAATCTTCAGCGGCAGCTCCCACCAGGATTTATCCCAGAAGATTGCAGACCGCTTGGGCCTGGAGCTGGGCAAGGTGGTGACTAAGAAATTTAGCAACCAGGAGACATGGTAAGGGCGAAGTTGGGACCCTGAGCAGTCCTCACCTGGCCGGGCGTTGGGGGTTTGTGGGCTGGGACCGCGCGTGAGTTCCGGGGGAACTGGGGGAGGGAGAAAGGGACAGCTCTGCAGAGGGTGCAGCGAGGCTCTTTCCGTTATTTTACCTTTTCGGGAAGGTCACGTTTATTCTCACCATTCGGTGGGGTGGAATCAAGATGGAGCATCAGGCGAAGCTGCTCGGTTTGAAAGTAAGGATGGAAGACGTGATGCGGGGATAGTGGCTGCCCTTAGCGACAGAAGGGGACTGATGCTTAGCGTCAGCCTTGGAGACACGTGGCTTTGTCTCTTCATCGCGGAGCACTAGGCTGGACTGGGTTGCTCCGGCTCTTGGGCTCCTGTGCGTCGGGGAACCTAAAGTCTTAAGATACAGTTTTTCAGTTCGAAATGATATTGGTCCCGTTTGGTTTTAAGAGAAACTGATATTATGTACTAAGGGCGCGAAAATACTACTTGACAACTTTCCTTAAGATTGTGGCTGGTGTCGGCTTTTCACATCTTCAGAATCCTCTACCGCGTAATCGGAGCCATCCTTACCTTATTAACCTAACCTTGCATCCGCGATACCGGGTTTGAATCATCCCCAAAATCTTGGAGAATTTTAGCTCTGGAACCAAATCTTTGACTTTCCCCCTCGGTGCAGCTACTGGTAGGGATAACGCATCAGGCTACTTTTTAATGACAGCCTCTCCTGAACTTAACGCGTTTCTCTCACTGCTCTCTGTGTTTGGCGGGGAGGGCGGGGGTTAAGGACAATTTTTACCTGAATGTTAAAATATTCGGTACTGTGGATTTAACACAGGGCTTTTGTACTGAACTACATCCCAGCCCTTTAAATTTTATTTTCCAAGCCCGGTGTGGTGGCACACACCAGTGTTCCCACTACCAGCTGGAGACTTTCATAGGTAGATGGATGCAACTTGAGACCATACTCATAAGTGAAATAAGTCAGACACAAATGTGTAAACATCATATTGTCTCGCTAGTGTGAGAAGCCGAAAAATACAACATATGCCTGTGTATATATATGTATATAAAACAGTTAAGATAGTTATACTAATTTTTCTGAGTTCGAAGAGAAAGATTTGTACTGGTATTGTTCGACAATTGAATGCAGATATCTTGTGCTTTGGGTGAATGATTTGGGGATGACAATGCGCAATGTATGTACTATTGTTGCCCTCTGATTGATGTGTTTTGAAATTTTGTTTTACTTTTTTTTTTCCTCTAAAATGGATTTTTTTTTTTTCGGCACTGGAGATCGAACCCCCAACTTAGCGCCTGGCAGGCAGGCGCTTAAGCCACTGAGCCAAACTCCCAGCCCTAGGTTTTTTGAGACGGGTCAGACTATGTAGCTCAGGCCGGCCTTGGGCGCTCGCGCTGTAGCCCAGGCTGGCCTCGAATTTACAACGCTCCTCCTACCTCAGCCTCCCGAGTGCTGGGATTAAAGGCGTGTGCCGCCACGCCCGGCTCATAAAATGGATTTGAAAAAAAAAGAATTCCCACCACTGGGGAGGCTGAGACAGAATCAAACGGTGCATTGAAATTTGAAAAAAAAAATTTTTTTTTGATACCGGGGCTGGAACTCACGATCTTGCGCTTGCCAGGCGTGCTGTGCCACTGAACTATATCACCAGCCTACAATTTGAATTTTTTTTTTCACTCCATTGACAGTAAAACTTCCCCACTTGCACCCTCCACAAGCACCATTAGACCGTGTTGGATAAGTAGCTCGATTACCTACTTCAGTCAGTGCCTTTTCCAGTTAAATGCCGGGTCTTCTGATCCTGATAGGTGCTTTTGTTACTATACCAACAACTGCCGAGTGTGGTAGTGCACGCCTTTAATCCCAGGACTTGGTAGGCTGAGGCTGGAGGGTCATGAGTTCAAGACAAACCTGGGCTACAAAGTGAGTTCAGTGTGGTAGTGCACGCCTTTAATCCCAGGACTTGGTAGGCTGAGGCTGGAGGGTCATGAGTTCAAGACAAACCTGGGCTACAAAATGAGTTCAAGACCAGCCTGAACAGCATAGTGAGACCCTGTCCCAAAAAATAGGCTGAGGATTTAGCTCAGTGGCATAAGTGCTGCCTGGCAGGCGTGAGGTTGTAAGATGGATCCCCAGTACCAAAAAAAAAAAAAAAAATCAGCATTGCCCATAAACCTACAGTCATCCAGTAGAGCCAGGTTTTCACCCAGTGATCAGCAAAATTAGGGAAGATTACATCAAACTTTTTTTTTAAGTGCTTTTTACTTTTTTGCTTGATTTTATTAAGACAAGGTTTCACTGTGCAGCTCAGGCTGGCCTTGAAGTTACTTTGTAGCCCACACTGGCCTCAATTTACAGCAATCCTGAGGGCTGGGGGATCCCAAGTGCTGGGATTACAGGCATGCACTACCACACTAGCTGGTTTTTTGCTTCTTTAAACCACTTTACAAGTGGTTTAAACTCCTTATCTTCTTCACACCCTACTGATAGAATTACTGATAGAATTTTTTTTTTTTGAGGCAGGGTCACGCTATGTAGCTTAGACTGGTCTTTGCGCTCGTATTGTAGCCCAAGCCGGCCTCAAACTCACAACGCTCCTCCTACCTCAGCCTCCAAGTGCTGGGATTAAAGCTGATAGAATATTTATCTGTATAGGATAGGCAGGTCGTGGTGGCCCAGGCCTATAATCCCAGCACTGGCCTGTAATCCCAGCACTCAGAGGCTGAGGCAAGAGGATTGGTGCAAGTTTGAGGCCAGGATGGGCTACATTGGGAGACGCTGTCTCAAAAACAAAGGAACAAAAAACACATCTGTAATGGATAGCTTCCTCCTAGATTAATGAGCTGCAGGTTATAATGCAAATGATCATGCAAAAACTGTTGCCCTAAATCGTTTGTAACCAGGCAATAACTTTCAAAAGGAACTTGCAAGCAGCAGTCTGTATCTTTGACTACACAGTTATGGCTCATGTCCTTAATAGAGACAAAATAGAACAGTACAGTGAGGAGCAGAATAGCTAGGGCACAAGAATATTTTTCATATCAAGGTTTTCATTGATCCCTATAATATTCAGTCTTTTTTCCTTTGTTTTTAGGAAAATATAAACACTGTTTTCTCCTTGTTTTAATCTTTCCAGTCTCTGCATGATGCAGCACACCAGAAACTGAAGCCATATTGGTGGTGGTTGGGCGGGTGCATGGGGAACAACTTAGTTTTCTACTAGTTGATCTCTGTTAAGCCCAGCATGGGTACTGACAGGTTAGTTTCCTTGTTTCTGGTTTAATCATTAGCTTTTTGATTCTATAGATACTCTGAAATCTTCACTGAACATACAGATGTTTCCTTCCTATGGAGACTCATCACACCCTTTTTTTCCCCTAAGGTGTAGAAATTACAACTTCCCCAGTGGCCCTTGGGTTGGTTGGATTTTTGGGATACACTGAAGCTTGAACTCAACCCTTCCCACTGAGCTATATCCACAGCCCTTTGTTTTGGTTTTTTTTGAGACTGGGTCTCTTTATGTACTTCAGGCTGGCCTTTAACTCAGTGATGATTTTACCTCAGCCTTCCCTTGTGCTGGGACTATAGGAGAGCGCCACCACACCCGGTTTAGCCCTTTTTAATTTGTTTTGTTTTGAGACAGGGTCTTACCATGTATGTAGTTCATTCAAGCTGGCCTGGAACTCATAATGGAGCCCAGGCTGCCCTCAAACTCATAGTGATCTTCCTGCCTCAGCGGTGGTACCTACCTTAGCTTTTTGGTTTTTTGAGACAGAATCTCTCTAAGTTGCTCAGGCTGCTCTCAAATTTATGATCTTACTGCCACAGCCTCCGAGAGTTGGGAGGTTACAGGCATGCACCTCTATGCCTGGCCAGCTCTTAGGGTCTGATGATTATGAACATGCTGACTCAGTGGGTGCCATAGGTCATCAGATGGTGGTTGCAGTTTGGAACCAGCAGTCAGAATCTCAGGGGTTCATGCCCCTGTGGGCAAAGTAACTTTCCCCTTCCCATATCTTTTATTTTGCTCTTTAAGTTATTTATACTTTGAGTTTCTCATAAGAGAAAGCATGCAATATTTCAATCTTCTGCGTCTGACTGATTTGATTTGGCATTATGGTCTCAAGGTGCATCAATTTTCTGACAAATAGCTCACATTTATCCTTTATGGCTGAATAGTACTCCATAAAACACACACATATGTAGTATGAGCTATTATGGATTGTTTTGCTATAAACATGGATATACATGTATCACTTTAATGTCTTTAACTCTTGGGAAAATACCTAGAAGAGTATAGGTTTTTTTCCCCTTCAATCAGATTTTATTGGTACATTTTAGATCTACATAATCACATTCATCATAGAGAATTTGTTACCTGTACATGATATAGCTTACTTTTTCCCCATTCCCCTACCCTTCCTTCAACCCTTCCTCCTTTCCCCATTTACAAAAGCTTTATTTCCATTTTTTCCTTTTTTCATTTTTTTATTTTCCCTTCTTTCCTTTCCCCCTCCCCACTCCATTGTTCCCCTTCATATTTGAACATTTTCTTCCTATTTCACAATACCTAGTATACATTTTGGTCCTTATTTACACTTTCAGTTTCTTACACCAGAGAAACAATGTGGTATTTAAACATGTGTGTCCGATTTATTTCTCTTAAGAATATGGTCTCAAGGTGCATCCATTTACCTAGGAATGTCTCAAGCTTATCTAGAAGGGGACAGTTTTATACCATAATTTAGATGACCAAGTATCTGTCAACAGATAGTTGTGATCTTTGATCTAATGCTTTTATATTAAAATCACAGAGCATAAATCTTTGACCATTTCAGATTATTTTCTTAGAATAAATCTTCAGGAGGAGAATTACTGGGTTAAATGATATGCATCCTTTTTCAGGCTTTTGTTTTCCAGATCCTGGGGATTAAACCCAGAGCCTTGTTCATGCTTGCCAAGTGCTCTAACACTGAGCTATAATTTTCAGGGCCTTTTATTTTGAGACAGTCTCCATAAATTGTTCAAGTTGGCCTTGAACTCAGTCCTGCATCAGCCTCTCAAACTGCTGGGATTACCCATGTGCAGCAATAATAAGTGCTAAGAACATTTAATGTAGCTGAGCATGGTGGTGTGGGAGGTTGAGGCAGGAGAGAATCATAGGTTTGAGCCTAGCCTAGACAATTTAGGGATTTAGCAAGACCTTGTTTTAAATTCTAAAGAAGGTGGAGCTGGAAATGTAGCTTAGTGTGAGGGCCCAGGGTTTAATCTCCAGTACCACAAAAATTCATATTTAATGTATAGCAAATGCTTCAGTGCTAGTTTCTGTGCTACATCCTTGTATATATTGTTTTTTTTGTTTTGTTTTTGTTTGTTTGTTTTTGAGACAGAGTCTCACTCTGTAGTTTGGGCTGACCTTGAACCCTCTGAAGAGACCAGGCTGGTCTTGACCTAACAGCAGTCCTCCTACCTCAGCCTCCCGAGTGCTGGGATTCCAAGCATGGGCCACCATCATGGGCCACCATGCAGCACCTTGTGTATATTGTATTTAATCCTCTCAACAGTACTCTTCCTATCCTGGTTTTACAAAGGAGGAAGCTGAGATTCAGAGATTAACTCTAGATATGGATCTCTAGGTATTAGTATGCTTTTAAATTTTTTCTGGTATGAAGTCTATTTTGTTATTTTCTATTTACTGAGGGGAAAAACTAACTTTAGAGAACACCCCATTAATTCACTCGAAGGAATATATAGGAGTATTACCTTCTGAATTGCTGAGCTAGGTCTTTCTGCCTAAATAGTCTCTCTTTGGAGCAAATAAGTTTAGGGCACATCTGTTCTTTCATCAGTTATCAGTTATTGCTATATCTACTTATCTCTAAGATTTATAGGATTCCATAAGAATAATGGTCTAGGAATGTTGTTTTCTGATATTAACCTAAAAATAATAAAACCCAGAGGAAGAGATAGTTAAGCCTGTTCCTTTTACTGCCTTGGATAAGTTGTCAAACAGCATTGAAGTGTTAATTCCTAATCAAAGAACTGACTCTGACCATTGAATACCTGGAGCCCAGATAATTCTGTGTTCTTAACAGAAACGTAGGCCTCGGATACCAAATGTAGAGGGCAAAGTAGAGGTTTTTTTGTTTTTTCGTTTGTTTGTTTTTTAATACTGGAGATCGAACTCACAACCTTGCACCTGCCAGGCAGGCGCTTAAGCCACTGAGCTAAATCCCTGGCCCTAATTTTTGAGACAGGGTCTCTCACTATGCAGTTCAGACTGGCCTTGATCCTTCTGCCTCAGCCTCCCGAGTGCTGGGATTAAAGGCAGGGCAAAGTACACCTTATTGGAAATTGCTGTTTGGTTTTTTGTCCCAGGAAATAGAGATCTTGGTCAAGGTGGGGAGGTGTACCATAGAAGAATATGGAAAGGTGTAGAATTTTCTGAGCTTCAAGTTGCTCGATTATTGGAGATACTTGGTCAAAACCCGTTGTGTTCTAGGCATCTGTTAACCTGGTATGTCTCAAAGTTAATAGTAAAAAAGATGTAAGGAATCCCTATGAATAGCCACTGCCTCTCTCTCCTTTGGGCCCTACCACAGGGAATAACTTTTAGAACTTGGTCACTCACTTTCAGGAGTTGTTAGCCTTGTCCATTTGACATTTGACTTTTCAAAAAATTTAACATACGAAGTCGTGTAATTTCAATACTGATTCTGATCAGTATAAAATCGAGATGACTGACTTTCCTTTGTTTCATACTATCTTCAATATAAGGTGCGCCTCTTACAACACATCTCAGTTCAGTCCTGCTGTCACTAGCCACATTTCAGGTCCCTGCTAACCATAGCCATGTGACACAGGTGGCTCCCACATTGGACTGTGCCATTCTAGAGCTTCTGCTTCGGTAAATATGAAGGTTATTATTCTGGAAAGCACCCCCCACTGCCTGTTTATTTGAATTTTGAAGAATGTTTTCAGAAAGCAATTTTGCCATTGGCATAGTGGACATTGCCAGCAGTTTTAGTTGTTTGTTGGTAATTGATAAAATACCCTCAGCATAGCTTATCCTTCTGTTTTGTTGCTTTTTTTTTTTTTTTTTGTGGTACTGGAGATTGAATCCAAGCACACTGAGCTATACCTCCTGATCTTTTTTATTTTTTAATTTTGAGATAAAAATAAAGTTGCCCAGACTGGCCTCAAATTGTCTGTCTTCCTCACTTGGCCTCCATGTGACTGGGGTTACTGTATAGTCCAGGCTGACCTTGAATTCATGTAGCCCAGGCTGGCCTCGAAATCAGTGATCCTCCTGCCTCAGCCTCCCACCCAGCAATTGATAAAATTTTAAGTCACTTTTATATTTTCTTTCTTTCTTTTTTTTCTTTTTTGGTGGTACCGGGGATTGAACTCACAACCTTGCTCCTGCCAGGCAGACTCTTAAGCCACTGAGCCAAATTCCTGGCCCTTTAAGTCACTTTTAATCTTACAGGTTCTCTAGACATCACATTTGATTAGATGGTCAGGGAGGTGTTCTTATCTTAGTCCTGAAAGATGAATGAGAAAATTGTAGGAAGAGCATTCCAAATAGTGGGAAGAAGTATGCAAAGGCTATAGAGTAGAATAGGGTATGTCAAAAAAATGTAAAGAGAAAACGGGTGCAGCAGCACATAGCTGTAATCTCAGCAGTTACGTAATCTCGGCAGTCACAGAGGCTGAGGCAGGAGGATTACTGCAAGTTCAAGACTAGTCTGGGCTACATAGTGAATTCAAAGTTAGCCTAAACTAAACAGTGAGAACCTGTCTCATAAAATCGACCAATAACAAATGTTGGCAGGGCTGCAGGAAGAAAGGAACCCATCTCCACTGCTGGTAGAAGTGTAGACTTGTACAACCACTGTGGAAATCAGTGTGGAGATTCCTCAAAACACTAGACTAGCCATTTGTGGTGGCACACAGCTATAATCCCAGCACTGGGAGGTTCAAGGCCAGCCTGCACTACATAGGGAGACCCTGATTCAAAACAAACAAAAACTAGGACTGGAGGTCCCATTGGACCCAGCTAGCTATTCCCCTTCTTTCTATATTCCCAAAAGAATTTAGAACATCATAGCACAGTGATATATGCACACCCATGTTTATAGTGGCATAGTTTGTAATAACTGTTAGAAACAGCCCTGTTGCTATCAACCCATGAAAATGGATAAAGAGATGTAGTTTTTGTGTACAATGGAGTACTATTCAGCCATAAAGGATAATCTTGAGACATTTCTAGATGAGTGGATGCATTTTGAAGCCATACTCTTAAGTGAAATAAATTGCACACATGTGTAAGTACCACATGGTTTCTCTGGTGTGAGATGGATAAAAAAGATGTGGTATTTTTATATAATGGAGTACTTAGCCATAAAGAATGATAAACTGGACACTTTTATGGTAAATGGATGCACCCTGAGAACATACTCATTAGTGAAATAAATAAGATACATGTGTAAACATATTGTTTCATTGGTGTGACAAGCTGAATGAAAAACATGTATATGTGTATGTATATGTATATAAAAATAGTTATACTACTTATTTCTGAGTTCACTGAAGAGAAAGATTTGTGCTGGTATTGTTCAGACAATTGAAGGCAGATGTCTTGTGCTCTGAGTGAATGATTTGGGGATGACAACGTGCAATGTATATACCATTGTTACCCCCTGATTGATGTGCTTTGAAATTTTATTGTAGTTTTTTTCTTCCTTTTTTTTTCTTTTATATTTGAATAAAATGGGTTTAAAATTTTTTTTAATCCAAGAGTATTGGGTAGTTTTTAGTGTACAAGTCTGACACATTTTTTTTAAAGAGGCATGAGAAGAATTTATTAGAGGAAGATACAGGACACACTCGAAGTACAGGTACTCAAAGAAGTGAGGCACCTATATCAGCTTCTCTTAATAGAATGACATTTGCAAATTGTGATAGAAGTTTCTTTCAGGATGCCTTGCAAAGTTTTTAGGGGGAGAGAGAGAGTTATTGTGTAAAAGTAATTGGACAGGCATAAGAATTTCTGAAGCCACACAGAAGATATTAATGAAGTTGTAAGAAAACTGAATCTTATTTATTAAGTATATTGCCTTTTGATTTGAACTAGTGGTGTTGTTCAGTAGGCATTATTAGCCATTCTGCTCTTGTCTACACACAAATACCCCTACCTCACCTAGAGGATTGATTGGGGATATGGTGTTTGGGGGGCTTCATTATTAGGGCTTGAACCCAGAGACACTCTACTATGTACAACTGAGGTACATCTCTAGGCCTTGATTTTTATTTTTTTTTAGATCCTAAGTATGGATAGTGAATTTCTCACTATATAGTGAAACATAGTCCCCTCCATAATTGTAGTAATTTCCTATGGAGTTTTAATTAAACTACTTAGATTAGATCTGAGTACAGTTAGTATGGGAAGAGGTCAAGGACCACATCTCTTTTATTCACTGTTGTGTCCCTAGCACCATGGCTAGCAGCATATAAGCATTTAGTATTTATTAAGTGAATTGCCATTATGGCAGAGGTGGTACTGTCTTCTCTAGGAAGCACCGTTATAGAACAGTGGTGATTAATTCCTTACATTTCTACTTTTGTTATGTATGGATTATGTAACTAACAGTCACAGGTGATGCATAATTTGTGTTTACACCACATGGCCACATCCTGCAATTATGGTCCAATTTGTAAATACTTTAGACTCAAGTTAGCTGATCTTTTTTATCGCATGTCACTTGTAGAGACTTCATATTTGTGTAATACACTGGAGTAAACTGAGGCAGGAAACTGCTTCTGGTCCTTCATGGGATCTCCCAAAATCCGAGGGGGACTGATGTCCATGTAGAGCTGTAACCTACCCACACAGCATGGTCATGGGGAAGCTTTGCTTTTTAAGCCTCTTACTAAGTGTAGCGTGGTACTTAAAAATCTATTGTTTAATGTTGTCTTTCTTCATTTTAGTGTGGAAATTGGTGAAAGTGTACGCGGAGAAGATGTTTACATTGTTCAGAGTGGTTGTGGTGAAATCAATGACAATCTAATGGAGCTTTTGATCATGATTAATGCCTGCAAGATTGCTTCAGCCAGCCGAGTCACTGCGGTCATCCCATGCTTCCCTTATGCCCGGCAGGATAAGAAGGATAAGGTAGGAGCAGAATCTTTGCTCAGAGTCACAAAAAGTTCCTTAAGTATCAGATACATATTTATGGGCTGTTTTTAAAGTCATATTTCCTTAGGTATTGCCCTGCCTTCAAAACAGTAGACATATTGGTTTGTATAAAAGAACGCATTTGTGTTCTGTATTTTATTCAAGTCATACATATGTAACTTTCAGTTAATAAGACTAAGCACCAGTCCTGTGGAGTAGAATATTTTTTAAACTATAGTAGATCCTCTAGCTAGTTGTCATGTGGTGCAACTATAGTCCCAGCTACTGAGGAGGAGGCTGAGGAAGATCGCCCTGAGCCCCAGAATTCAAGGGTAGCATGGGCAATGTAGCAAGACCCTGAGTCAAAAACCAAACACAAGCCAGGTGTGGTGGCACACAGCTGTAATCTCAGAGCTCTGGGAGGAGAATTGCAAGTTTGAACCCAGCCTGAAGAACCTAGCAAGACCCTGTCTCATAATAAAATATAAAGAAAAGGAAAAGGGCTGGGATGTAGCTCAGTTTGATGGTCCTGGGTCCAATCCCCAGTACTGAAAAGAAAAAAAAAAAAAAACAAAAAAACCCAAAAACAAAAAGAAAAAAATCCCTTCTCCCCCAAAACCTATGGTAGATCCTTTCAGTGTGTCCTATGCTTGGGGTCTTGGTTGTGAAAATATTTGAACTTCATAAAATTTGAAGTCTGTTAGATGAATACTTGATTGCACATCTCACTTAGGTGATATATTGAGGATAAAGCATCTACTTAAAACTTTACAAGTCTATTGTAATTTCATTTTTAAAACTTTAAAAATTTTATATTTTAATTTAAAAATTTTTATCATGGAGGAGTGGGGTGAACTACACATTGAACTACATACATGCCCAGCACTTTTTGTTGTTGTTTTTCTTTTTTCTTTTTTTTTTTCTTTTTGTCTTTTTGTGACAGGGTCTTGCTATGCACTTCAGGCTGGCCTTGAGCTCACTTTGTAGCCCAGGCTGGTCTCGAACTTGCAACGATCCTCCTGCCTCAGCCTCCTGAGTGCTCAGATTACAGGTGTACAGCACTATGACCAACTTTTGTTTTTCCAAGGCTGTGAATTGGACCCAGAGAGCACTGAGCTATATCTCCAACACTATGTTTAATTTCTTTATTTTGAGACAGTCTACTAATTGCCTAGGCTGGCCTTGATAATTGCAATCCTTTCTCAATTCCTGAGTAGCTATGATTTTAGGTATGCACCACCACAACTGGCTGCAATTTGATTGTAATTAATGCCCATTGTTTACATATAGCACTTGGGAAGGATGGTCAACTATTTTTACTTGCACTCAACATAGCGTATTATAGCAAGGATATCACTATTGTATTTTGCAACAGGCCGGTTTGCCTTTTTTTTGTTTGTTTGTTTTTTTATGGCACCGGGGATTGAACTCACAGCCTCACACCTGCCAGGGCAGGCACTTAAGCCACTGAGCCAAACTCCCGGCCCTGGTTTTTTGAGGCAGGGTCGCACTATGTAGCTCAGGCCAGCCTTGCGCTCGCGTTGTAGCCCAAGCGGGCCTCGAACTCACAACGCTCCACCTACCTCAGCCTCCCGAGTGCTGGGATTAAAGGCATGCGCCACCACGCCCGGCTTAATAATTACTTGGTTTTTTTATTTTTTTATTTTTATTTTTTTTCCGGCACCGGGGATTGAACTCGCAACCTCACGCCTGTCAGACAGGCACTTAAGTCACTGAGCCAAACTCCTAGCCCTCGGTTTGCCTTTTAAGGGAGTTGAAGTTGCTGTAAAGTTAACCTCCACATGATTAAAATAGTGATGTAATTTACAAAAGAAACAATTTCCATATCTTTAAATTTTGACATGTTACATATTATACAGGTATATGTGTATACTAAATAATTCTAATAAAATTATTTTAATGACATTTAAAATCTGATTTGAATAATTGAATATTGAAAGCACTTGAATAGGCTGAAAAGCTTTACATTAAGGAAATGGGAACAGGTGTGGTGCACTTGAGACTGAGGCAGGAGGATCATATGATTAAGGCCAGCCTGAGCTACATAGTAGGACCCTCTCTCAAAAAAGAATAAAAAAGGTGGCCAGGCATGGTGGCACATACCTGTAATCCCAGCACCTCGGAGGCTGAGACAGGAGGATCACCACAAGTTCGAGGCCAGCCTGGACTACATCGTGAGACTGTTTCAAAAAAACCAAAAAAATAAAAGTTAAAAAAATGGAAATAAAGAAAATGGAAACTGGAAACTTACTTTTATTACTGAAATATGTTTCCTGAGTTGGAATAGTTAGGATTCACTGAATATCTCTTCTAGATTATGATCTACTCAGTCAGTGGCCACATCTTTTTCCATGAATTCTCTGGTAGCACAGTGCCTTAAACATTGTAGGTTCACAAAAAAGAAATACTTCTTGGGGAAATGAATTGTTTTTCAAATTGGCCTTTTTATTTTTCTTTATTTCTTTCCCTTCGTTTAGAGCCGAGCTCCAATCTCAGCCAAACTTGTTGCAAATATGCTGTCTGTAGCAGGTGCAGACCACATTATCACCATGGATCTACATGCTTCTCAAATTCAGGTATCAGTAGAAGCTAAATACAGTTATGGGGGTTAGAAAGATGGGAGGAGTGGACTGACAATGGTGAAGCCTGCAGAGGAACCAAAAACTGCCTAAGTAAACTAGGCATTGACAACATTTTAAAGATATTTATCTTAAACATAGTTGTAAGCATTATTCATGATCTGTCATTTAGGGAGGTTTGAAAAGAGGGGCTGTCTGGTATTATGGGAAGAGCACAGGCTTTAGAATCAGACCTAGTTAGAATAGTAGTGCTTAAACTTACTAGATTTGTAATCTTGGGCAGGTTACTTCTCTAAAGACACATTTTTTCATTGTTTTGAATATAAAATAAGATACTCATAGTACCTGGCCCATTACATGTATTCAATAAATGTGAGCTGTTATTGTCATGTTATTGTTCCCCTTGAATATTCAGTCTGAAATTTAGAACCACAGACATTGGAACCTGTTTTCGTGCATAAATGCAGAGTAAGAAGAGAATACCACATTTATTTTATACTATTTAAAGATTCTTTCATATCATTATCATTTGAATTTATGGCAATTTAATGAAGTCATAGGATAGGATTGTACCCAGTTTATAGAAAAGTAGCAACTCAATTGAGAAATTAATCTGTGTAAACTAGAATTAAAACATGAATTTTCTGACTACTAGTTATTCTGTGTGATCATGTATTAGACATAGCTTCTAAGTTTATATATCATAGCATCTCTAACTGGTTTCTAAGGTAAAACAACTCAACATGGGGTGGCATAAGGCTGTATTAACTCCTGAGTCTGAACATTGGCTGGACCGTTCTTTTGGTCTTAGTTGAATTTAGCTATTCATAAGGGCTCACCCATTTCCTGTGGTCAGTTGTGGAGTGACTGAGGTCTGGTTTTGCTGATCCTGGCTGGGCTCTGTCAACCAAGATTTGAGGAGGTCAGTTTTACAATTTTCCACGCCTTTCCAAGTCTTCTCCATTACTTTGAATGTTGTAGTAAGGTATTCTATTCTCTATGCAAGTTACTAATTTCTTTTTAGCCATTTGTAAATGAAAGAGAAGGAAAATAAAGCAAGACTGACCCAGCCTCTTTCCCTAGGGCTTTTTTGATATCCCAGTGGACAATTTGTATGCAGAACCAGCTGTCTTGAAGTGGATTAGGGAGAATATCTCTGAGTGGAGGAATTGTACAATCGTGTCACCTGATGCTGGTGGAGCCAAGAGGTATGGTTGAAATTAGCATTGTTTCCAATGTATTGAGAAAGTCTTTTGGAAATTACAGTACAAAAGGATATTGTTGTATTCAAGTGGCAGTTTTTAAGTATTTTAGAATGAATGTACCAGTGGGTGAGATGTGGGTTCTTGTCTTACTTTTCTTATTGCTGAGACAAAATACCCAACACCCAAAGTTAAAAGAAGAAAGGTTTATTTAGCTCACAGTTCGTAGAGGTTTCAGTCCATAATTGGCTGGCTCCAGGGCAGGGTAGCATCACAGAGGAGAAATAGTTCATGGCAGCAGAAGGTGGCAAAGCAACAAGAGGGACAACCACAGCTCTTTCTGTCGCTTATATCTTATCCAGACTACTTAGGCCAGGTAGCACTCACACCCTTAATCCTAGTGCCCTTGATCCTAGGATCAATCCCAGCATCACTCACTCCAGATCAACCACTTCTGAAAAAACCCTATGTATGACTGCATGAGGCTTTGGGGGAACATCTAGACACAAGCCATAACAGTTGAATACAGTTTACTTTTAGTGGCTGGAATTACTACTAGGTAGACCAGACAAAAGTAGCCCCTAAATATTGTGAGCATGCATTATGAGTACAGTAACTGTTTTTAGTTACTTTTCATGTTGCTGAGACAAAACCCCTGACACCCAAAGTTAAAGGAGGAAGGGTTTATTTCAGCTCACAGTTTGCAGAGATTTCAGTCCAAGGTTGACTGGCTCCAAGGCAGGGTGCCATGACAGGAGGGAATCACAGAGGAGAAATAATCCATAGCAAAGCAGGCAGGAGACAGTGAAATAGCAAGCAGAAGCAGCAGCCTGCCTTCTTTCCCTCTTTCCCTTTATATTCCAGCCAGGATGTTGATTGGTGCCACACATAACCAGAATGGGGCTTCCATGAGCCACCTCCTTAATATCAGCACCACACCCTTAATCCACAGCCACGTACCCTAATCCAGCCACCTTTGAAACTCCCCACTTATGGCCACTTGAGGTTTTGGGGGGAATATCTAGATACAAACCATAACAGTAACATTAGTAACTTGGCATTACAGAGCTAACAGCACTACTATAAACTTATTGGGAAGGGCAGTAAATTTGATTTTCTAATAAATGGCGGCTGCTATTAGGCCTCATCTTAGTGGCTGAGCAAGCTGTTACATATCTTTTATAATGCTGTTAGATCATTTTGATCCTTGGGATCAAACTATTAGGCAGGAAGAAAAATAGTGTCTTTTATCTAAAACCAAGACTAAAATTTTAAGCAAACTCATCGCCAGTTACAGTGCTTTATAGCTCACATGGTGCAGGCTAAGAGCCCTTGATTTTCTTAGTGGATTACTTGTTAGTAAAGCATTCAGAAGTATGACACGTGTTCTTGTTGTGGAAAGAAAATGAAGAGCTTCAGAACACAGATGATTAGGTAAAGCTAATTTAGGACTGTCTAAAAGCCGTTCAAATCTTCCATGACTGTTTCATAACAGCCTCTTTATTTCAGTAACTTCAAAGAACTGATAAGCTGAGAACTTGAGTTTTGTTATCTAGCCAGAAGTATGACTTGATGAGTCCCATGTCCCTGCTGGTTACCATCTGTAGTGTTAGATACAGCATAAAAACTCCTCCAGCTGGAAGTTGTCACACTCTCTTCTTCGGCTTTATCTTTATGTCTCGTCAATGGACTTAGGAGGAGAAATAGTCATGCTTGAAAAAGTTACGCAAGGTTTTTCCAAATTTGGGTATAGGAAAGATACCTTCAGAAGATGAATTACTACTTTTGATAATTTTCTTTATTAAAATTGGCTTATAGCGTTGGGCTGTTTCTAAGTATGTGGCTATCATGTCTGTCTTGGCAGAGTTTGAGGTGATTCAGTGTTTATAGCCCTTTTCTGATTCTTGGTCAGCATAGATAGATGTTTTGGGACACTTGGATTAATTATGCATTTATGTTGGCCAAGTAATCATTTCAAGCAAATTAGTTACCACTGATGTTAATGTCTTAAGAATAGTAATGGAGAGCAGAGTGTAATTTGTCCAGATCAAGGTACGATTGTTGCCTAGGGTTGTGGTCCAAACCTTACTGTTTGGTCACAAGTTCTCCCCATCCAGACATGTAACCATAGTCAGAAGGAAAACAGGACATAATGCTATAGTTTGATCAATGCATGCTTGCTCATTTGCTTTCATTTTCTTTTTTTTTAAATTAAGTTTATTGATACAATTTAGATATACATAATGATCACATTCATCGTAGGGCTTTCTTCCATTTTCGAGACAGGGTTTGCTATATAATTTCAGTTGGCCTTGATCCCCCTGCCTCAGCCTGCCTAGTGCTGGGATTACATACAGCCTTTGCTGCCACACCCAGCAGTGCTACATTTTAAAAGAAGATAAAACCCAAAGCATAGGCCTTTACTTTACACATGACTAAGATAGCACAGTGGAAGATGGAGATACATTTCACCAGGACAGTCATTTTCTGCTTGAGTGAATTATGTGGTATTTTGTCACCAAACCTTCTAGTGTGGTTTGTGTTATGTTGTAATAAGGAAAAAAAAATCAGAATTCTGTTTGGATTTGGAGATACTTTGGGCTGTACAGTAAGATGCCAAGTTTGGTTAATTGGTATAACTTTCTTTCTAGCATTCATAAAAGGAACTCCCAAGCTTGGTGTCCAGGTACAGTTGACATTGACAGTCGGTGGATGTTTTGCCACCTTCACAGAGGGGAACGAACAGGCTGAGCACTGCTTCTCTTCTGCCAGCTTCAAGTTCACCTAACTCACCCCACAACATCCCACATCACGGTGTTTTCGATGATGGAGTTAAGGGCTATCTGTAGTCAGTGAGATCCTCTCTCTTCCTACTGCCAATCTATTAATGTGCCTTAGTATTTATACTGCGTCCCAGGACTGGTGAGGGTGTCTGTCAACCCCCTACCCAGAATGAATGATCATCTAGTTTGAGTAATGCATTCCTAAACTGCTACTGGAATATAGAGGCATTAGGCCATTAAACCCAGTTCGTGAGTTTCGCCTTTTAGATGTGTATGATAGTTACTTTCATCCAGCCCTGGGAACTGTTTGGTTTCAAGGAGTACCCCCCCACACACACAACCAACCCCTCCCACCCACCTCTCTTTTTGGATAGTGCTGGGAATGGAACTCAAGACCTTGCCCTTCACTGCTAAGCAACACCAGCCCCTATGAAGTCACATATACATGTGTTTAACTTTGAACATCCTTTATTTTGCAGAGTTACCTCCATTGCAGATCGGTTGAATGTGGACTTTGCTTTGATTCACAAAGAACGGAAGAAGGCCAATGAAGTGGACCGTATGGTGCTGGTGGGAGATGTGAAGGATAGGGTGGCTATCCTTGTGGATGACATGGCTGACACTTGTGGCACAATCTGCCATGCAGCTGACAAGTGAGTGTAGTTTGGCAGAGCTTGTGGTTACAAGTAAAAAGGGAACAGCTGCTATCAAATGCCATCAGCTTGTTGATTCTTTTTGTAACTGAATTGTAGCTATGGGAGAGATTTTCATCACCCTAGGCTTGAATTATCTTAAATATAAATTGGTGAATACTCTTAATTCCCCCTCTAGCATTTTAGTGCTGCGTAGTTGCTCTATGTACATTCAGTTAACCCATTGTAAATATAAACTATCATGAGTCAAAATACACTGAAAATACCTGACTGCCCTGTGCATCATAGTTTAGCGACCTGATGCACTATAGAATATTGGTTGTTTCCCCTCATGATCATATGGCTGACTAGGTACTGTGGCTTGCTATGCTGCCCTGCACCTTGAAGCAATATCTTGCTGCATATTGCAGCCCACAGATAGCTCCAAATTCCAAGTACAACTTCTGCCGAGTGCTTATTGCTTTTGTGTCATCATGAAGTCCAAAACTCATAGCATGATTGAAGTGATGTCTGTAAAACAAAATTTGTCTACACAACCATACCACCCTGAACATGCCTGATCTCTTCTGTATAACAAAATTAGACATTTTATTTAACCTTTTTTTCTTTCCTTTTTTAAAAGCCATGTTAAAGTGCACAATTAAGTGGTACCAATTACATTCACAGTGCTATAACTATTACCATTATCTGTTCCAATGTCAATCTGGTCCCACCCCCATACTGAGGGTTAAACTCAAGTCCTCAGATATGGTAGCCATATAGTCTACCAATGAGCTACATCCTCAGCCCTTTTATTTATTTATTTTTTTTGAGACAGGTTCATGCTGAATTTCAGCTAGATGGAGTACACTGTGCAGGCCTTCAGCTCATACCACACAGCACACCAAAGCTCCCTGGCTGCTTGGGATCACTGGGTGGGACCTTACCAGGTTCTAATCGAGGTGCTGAGGTTGCACTGCTAATTGGAGTTCACTGTGCAGACCTTGAGCTCGTGTTACTCAGCACAGGAGGTTCGCCTGCCACTTGGGGTCACTGGGCAGGGCCCAACCAGGATCTGAGCCACTTCCCAAAGGTCCCCGGATGTTTGGGGATGCTGGACGGGGCCCTACAAGGTTCTGAGCGATGTGCCAAAGGTGCACTGCTAGGTAGATTTTGTGTTTTTGTTTTTGTTTTTGTTTTTTGAGACGGGGTCTTGCTGTGTAAGTCAGGCTGGCCTCAAATTCACAACAATCCTCCTGCCTCAGCCTCCCAAGTGCTGGGATTACAGGAATGCGCCACCATGCCCAGCCGAACTCAGTACTCTTAATAGCCTCTGTGTGTGTGTGTGTGTGTGTGTGTGTGTGTGTGTGTGTGTTTCGAGACAGGGTCTTACTATATAACCCAGGCTGTCTGTGAACTTGGAATCTTCCTGCTTTAGTCTCTGGAATGCTGGGTTCACAAGTATGCACCATCATGCCTGACTTTTAATAATAGATTTTTGTTCTACAAAGTTAAGGTAGAAATCCATAGATCTGAGAAAACAGAATTATATTCTTATCTGTATTTTATTTAAGCTTGAAGCCTTAGTCTTACTGGTTGATCGTCCATTGTAGCTGTAATTCTTTTATTCATATTGTGCTTTTCATCTTTTGCCTGTATGGTTCTAAATTGCCTCCCTACTCAGTCTCACCTACCTAATCCATCTAACATTACCTCTGCACCTGCTGGTTTTCCTAAAGCTATGCCTGCACCTCATCAGTCCTATTCTGTGAAATGTTAAGGAGCTCTACAATCCTTACAACCCAAGCTACTGTAGACAGCAGCTTCTTATAATGGTTTTTTAAACTCCTGAGTGTACCTGACACATAATAGGTGCTGACAACGTATTTGAGTGCTGAATCATTCCTTTTCCGGTCTTGGATCCTCAGCTTTACCTTTTATGCAACCTATATTTTCCTTGAAATTCTTAGTTCATAAGGTATTGCTAATTAGTGTAACGGATTGTCCCCCTGATACGTTAGTGGCTTAACATGATAGTTTATTTCTTTCTTGTGCATGGCATATGCCAATGTGAGCATTCCCAGTTGTACTCAATTTCAGGGACCTAGCCTTTTCCAGTCTCATGATACCACATCTTTAGTACATAATTTCCAGGATTACCTTGGAAGACATTTCCATTTTGTCCAAGCAGAAAGGTAAAAGAAGACAGATCACCTTTGGGAAGTTTTTATAAGTCTAGGCAAGAATTGGCTTAGTGCATGTTTTTATTCTTGATATGAACAGAATGTAGCCTCCCAGAATTCTTATGTTGAGCCCTAAACCCCTGGGATTTGGAGATTACCTGTGGAAAGTGTTTAGTTTAGATGAAGTCTCAAGGGCAAAACCTTCATGATGAAATTAGTTCCCTTATAAAAAGAGAATGCTGGAGAACTTGCTGGCCTGGTCCTTGTGCATGTGCACAGGAAGAGGTCATGTGAGCACAAAGCAGCCACCTACAAGCCAAAAGAAGACTTCAGAATGAAACCTACCTTGTCTGTGCGTTGATCATGGATTTGCCAGCCTACAGAACTGTGAGAAATAATTTTCTGCTTAAGCCATGTGGTTTATGGTACTTTTGTTATGGCAAACTGAAAAACTATTTCTCCCCAACTCAGATTCTGTAGTGACAAGTAAGATTAACCCAAAACAACCTTTTTTTCCTCTAGACTTCTCTCAGCTGGCGCTACCAGAGTTTATGCTATCTTGACTCATGGGATCTTTTCTGGCCCAGCCATTTCTCGCATCAACAATGCATGCTTTGAAGCAGTGGTAGTTACCAATACCATACCTCAGGAGGATAAGATGAAGCATTGCTCCAAGATACAGGTAAAGATAAGATTCCTTTAAAAAAATAAGACCTCGCTAAGTTTTTAGTGGGTATTTTGGACTCTGAAAATTTCCTTCTTTGATCTTAAGAGTTTTTTGTTGTCGTTTGTTTTGTTATTTTTGAGACAAGGTCTTTTTTGTGTAGCCCAGTCTGGCCTTAAATTCACATCCTCGTACCTCATACTTCAGCCTTTCAA